>PVIA01003165.1:0-178914 GCA_004024845.1 Tonatia bakeri | reverse complement strand
TCTTTCTTTCTTTCTTTCTTTCTTTCTTTCTTTCTTTCTTTCTTTCTTTCCCCTCTCTCTCTCTCTCTCTCTCAAATTAATGAACATATCCTCTGATGAGGATTAAAGTTAAAAAAAAAAAGATGGAGCAAGGCCATCCATGAAAAAGGGAGGATTTATTTCTGGGCAGATACCATCAGTCCATCCTGTCTCAAAATTATCCCAGTTTAGGCTCAAATCATTCTTCTGGTGGCTAGAAACCTTGAGATTTCAGTGAAAAGCCAGAGTAATTGGCTGTGGAATTTCCATTTACTGGATGAGAACTCCTAGAACTAGACTACTCTGTGAGAGGAATTAGGAGAGAAATTGTCAATTACATTTGAAAACAGTCTGAAAATTCTTAGCAGCTGGACATCAGTGTGTCACTGAGATGACCCTCTAGCCATGCTGAGAAGCAGACTTGCTCTGCTTGAAATAATGTAATTATGGCACTTGGTGAAAAGTGGAGGACAACAGAAATGAAGTTCAAGAATTCAAGCACATCAGAAAGACAGAAAGGCAGAAAATCTCAGTCTTGATGTCCTGGGGGAAAGCGAGGTGATGAGGTCTGAAGAACACATAGGCAGTCATGCTAAAACTGGCAGCTGCCTCAAGTGGCAATTTTTATCACAGGACTGAAACAGGGTTTCGGTGGCGCATTCTTGTAGGTGAATGAGTCAATACCAGGTTCCTTTCCAATTTCTGGATCACAGACTCCAGAGAGGCTTTGAAGATGGGAAGGCACAAAATTGGAGTATAAGTTCTTGAGGCTTGAGGCTTGAATTCTTGAGGAAGGTGATATGAAACTAGGAGTCTGCCTTGCATCTGGTCCTTCCTGTTTCTGCCACTAAGTAGGAGCTGTCTCTGCTACTAACAAGTCGGTGTGTTGTTTGTTGGGTGTTGATGGATCACTTAACCCTATGTGATCTGTGGGGAACTTCAAGTCTCTCTAATAGAACAGACTCATGACCTGGAATTTCGAGGTTACCCTCCTCATTTTGTTGTTCTCTGGGATATTGCCTGGCAGGAGCTCCTGGTGGCAAATGAGAGTAAATAACATAAATATGTTGGGTATGATGCACGGGTAAAGCTTCTGCCACCAGGAGGATAAGAAGCCACCAAATTCAGGTCACACAGACTTCATCTCTATGTCCTTCAATGTTCTCCTTAGCAAATTGAAAGGATGGAGTTAGGTAACTTTTACGGTCCCTTACAGACCTAATTTATGAGAATATCCCAAAGTAAATGAAAGATGAATCATGAACTGACAATTTTTGTCTACCTAACTTATTAAAAAATATTTATTGAACTCCAACTATGATCTGAGAATTTAGAGCACAAATACATGGTCTCTCCCCTAAGGGCCTTTCTTTAACTTAGAGTCAAGCAAGCATCCTGCTACATGCAGTATGATGGTGGTTGTAAGGGAGAAAGTAGTTCCCTTGTTCATCTGCCAAAAGAGTTTACTCAGTTGTACCAGAGATATTCTATCTCTGATATAAAAAAAAAATAAAACTTTTAAAGGTTAACATTTAAGTGTGCTGATCCTTTTCCGGGAGAGGGAAGGTAGATGCCATATGGCAGGAATGGCTGTTGAGCAAAGGTAGGCACTCTGTGTCAATCTGAAAAAGCAGGTCCTGTCCTCGGCTGGCAGTGACAAGAACCTATGCAGAAAGGCAGGGGAAAAGACTGCTGGGGTACAAGCTTCTCAAGTGGGCTCCATAATTATTTGTGAAGTCCTCAGACTCTGGATGCTATGCAAATTTGTGGGTCTAGATATTTTCCAAAGAGAAGTATAAACGGTCCTTAACTTACCACCATTTTGGAGCCTGCATACCTACCTCTGTCCTTTATCTGGGCATCCAGACAGAAATTGATCATTCTGGCAGTGGAATTGCTGGGTCAAAAGGAAGATCCATTTTTAGTTTTCTTAGAAAATACCATACTGTTTTCCATAGTGGTTATACCAGTCTGCAATCTCACCAACAGTGCACTAGGACCCCCTTTCTCCACAACCTCTCCAACACTTGTTTGTTGCTTTGTTTATGATGGCCATTCTGACTGGTGTGAAGTGATATCTCATTGTGGTTTTAATTTGCATCTCTCTGATGGCTAGCAATATTGAGCATCTTTTCATGTGTCTCTGGATCCTCTGTATGTCCTCCTTGGAGAAGTATCTGTTCAAGTCCTTTGCCCATATTTTAATTGGGTTGCTTTTCTTCTTCTAGTGGAGTCATGTAAGTTCTTTATATATTTTAGAGATTAAACCCTTGTCTGAGGTATTATTGACAAATATGTTTTCCCATATGGTTGGTTCTCTTTTTATTTTAGTACTGTTTTCTTTAGCCGTGCAGAAGCTTTTTATTTTGATGAGATCCCATTTGTTTATTCTTTCCTTCATGTCCCTTGTTCTAGGGCACATATCAGTAAAAATGTTGTTACATGAAATATCTGAGATTTTCCTGCCTATGTTCTCCTCTAGGACTTTAATGGTGTCACGGCTTATATTTAAATCTTTTATTCCTTGAATTTATTTTTGTGTATGGTGTAAGTTGGTGCTTAAGTTTCATTTTTTTGCACATAGCTGTCTAGTTATCCCAACACAATTTGTTCATAGCAGCACAATTTACAACAGCCAAGTGCTGGAAGCAACCTAGGTGCCCATCAGTAAATGAATGGATCAAAAAACTATGGTACATTTACACAATGGAATTCTATGCAGCAGAAAGTGTAGTGGATACCATTCAGCAGTATCCATCCCTGCTGCGGATGCTTGTCAAAACACAAGAAAGACATACACAGAGACAAACAAGTTTCTGTGGGAGAATAGAGACAGTATGGCCACTTTCTCTAGTGGAAAGCACCCCCATTTCTCTACCCAGGTAGGTTTTTATTAAGAAAGCAGGCTCAGTTTGTGGATTCACAGTCTGGCAGAAAGGATCAAAGGTGAATAGGTGACTTACAAAGATGCTAACAGAACTCCTGCTGTGATTCTGGACAGAGACTGGAGTTTTATCATATGAAAGGACTATAGGTTCCAAAGGTTTCCCGTCTATGCCTTTAAATTCCAAGTTAATAACATCCTCCAGCAAACAGATCTCACAGGATCTTGCATATTCTATGTCCCAGGCCTGATTACCCCGGGGGTCTGCCGTCTCTAGTCTGGGCTGCACCCTTTAACTATTTTCACAAGCCTGAGTTGGGCAGAAGACAGAGGCAGCCAGGAGACTTGGATTTCTCACATGTAAGAACAAAGACTCAGGCTTTGACAAAGCCGAGGGGGCAGGGGTTGATGTCGATCACCCCTTCATTTCCACAGCCCCATGAGTCTCTTCCCAGAGGCTTTTTTGTGATCATGCCTGTCTTAGGTTCATTCTCTTTCCTAGAGAGTTGTTACCCATCATTGGCTAACTGATCAAGCTTAGGAGGTCAGTCACAGAACCAGGCAGTGTTCATGCCAGGGAAATAAGTTTTGTCTCCTTAGTGGCTCCTGGTCCGGAGGTCTCTCACTCAGCCTAAGTCACAGGGGGTTACAGCTTCCTGAAACCAGGCAGGGTGGTCCCCAACATCAAAGAAAGAAGGAGCTCCTACCCTTTGCAACAGCATGGATGGAACTGGAAAGCATTATGCTAAGCGAAATAAGCCAGGCAGTGAAAGACAAATACCATATGATCTCACCTTTAACAGGAACCTAAACAACAAAACAAGCAAACAAGCAAAATATAGCCAAAGACACAGAAATAGAGAACAGGCTGACAATGACCAGAGGGGAAAGGGGAGGGAATTTCAGGGGAAAGGGGAAGGGTTTACTGGAACAAGTATAAAGGACACATGGACAAAAACTAGGGGGGTTGGAAATGGGAGGGAGGTGGGGAGCACTGGGAGGGTGGGCTGGGATGGGAGTAAAAGACAGAAAACTGTACTTGAACAATTAAAATAAAAAATGTTATAAAAATAAATAAATCATAAAAAAAGAAATTGATCATTCTGGAATCTGTGGTTGCATGATGCCATAAAACCAAAGGGGATCTTTGAATGGAGATCAGCTTCCTTCAGGAATTCAAGATTTCTCTATTTCCCGTTTACTTCATCTATATTCCATCCATCAAGGTATTCTGTGACCACTATTTCTCGACAATTACCTCTTGTTTTTTTTACCTCATCTGGAGCTCACTGAGCCCAGTTTGCCTTGCCTTATTGTAGGTGTCATCATAGTAAATTATGGCATTTCTTTAAATTCTTTGCTAAAGAATAACTCTCATCCTTGAAGATTCATTTGTGTATTTCTGCCCATCTCTGATCAAAATGACAGATGTCAATCACATCTGCTTGAGCCCGGTGGAGGAAACTGATAAACACCAGTGATGCAACCTGCACGTGAATCCTGATGAAAATATTTCCGGCAAGCAGTTTTTAAAAAAGGAATTCGGTTAACTTTCTATCCGTGCTAATGGAGGTGAGCAGTGGTGCAGATGATACAGACACCAATTCAGTGTGATGCGGCTCTGCCTGTCATACGCTCTGCACAGCTGAGGAGGCAGAGAGGGTAGGTAGAGGCTTCTGCAGGTGGCTCAGGGTCCTGAAGGTTTTACATGGCAGGGGCCATTTGTGATGTACAAGTTCTCTTCTTGTTTTTAAAATCCTCACCTGAGGATATATTTTTATTGATGAGAGAGAGAGAAACATTGATGTGAGAGAGAAACATTGGTCAGTGGTCTCCTGCCTGTGCCCTGACTAGGGATCAAACCCACAACCTAGGTATGTGCCCTGACTGAGGATTGATCCTTCAATATTTTTTGTGTATGGGATGATGCTCAAACCAGCTGAGCCACTCAGCCAGGGCATTAGTGTCTCAGTGCTCTGATTGTGCATGTTTATTTAGTTTAGTTTGGCACACATTTATTTAGAAGCTATCACGTACCATGCGCTGTGTCAGGTGCTGAGGATTCAGGGTGAATAAGGTATGTGAGTGTAACGTGTGAGTGCGAGTGTGAGTGTGACCTGGTGGGGGTAGGGATGTGCGGCACCAACACATCAGTGTAGTTCACCCCTGCAGCTGAGCAGTAGGGTTGCCTGCTGCCTAAGGCCTCTGTGCTCTGCCAGGCATTCTCTCAGGACATCTGAAAGTATCTTGGGACTTTTATTTCCCCTGAGTTTTTGAGTTTCTGAATTTCATCCTACCTCCATGGCTACTTTTAAAAAAATCTTCTTGACAGGAATACTTTCCTCTACCCAGCCACTAAATGTAGAATTCCTTTGTCCTAATTTCTTTCCTTTTCTTCACTATGAATAGTTTCTTTACTCAATCTCAGCCATGCTCATGGCCTTGTTAACAATTCCTTGCAGGTGACTCATACATGTGTATCTTTAGCCAAGACTTCCGTAGCTTCAGGACCATACATTCAGTAGTATACTAGACAATCCATCCTGGAGGTCCTGAGTTGCCTCATACTCACAACGTCCAAAGTACTACCCACCATCTTCCTCACCAGGTGTGGTCCTCTGCCAGGACTCCTTCTCTCAGTGAATGGCACCATCACTCATCCCTCCAGAAACAAACACTATGTCAGCCTAGACACACTCCACTTTCCCAGCTCTCATGTATAATCCATCTCTAGGTTCTGCTGGTTTTACCTCGTAAATGTTTCTGGAATCCACTGAGTTATCTCCATCGAAATCATCATTACCAGTGTTAAATTTAGTACTATACTTTTTCTAAGACCAACAAGTTCACCCACATCTGCTTTGGATCCTGTCCAATCCTTTCTTCGTAATGTAGCCAGAGTGATTTATTTCAAAACACAAATCTAAAAAAAGTCCTTATCATTGCAGATGTGTACTGAAAGATTTTTAGATGAAGTGGTATAATGTTAGGGATTTACTCTAAAGTATTCCGGAAAAAAATAAAAGGCAGGAGTGAGATGAAACAAGACAGGCACAGTGTTGATTTCCATTGAAGTTGGGTAATGAGCACAAAGGGGGTTCATTTCATTCTCTCTACATTTGCGTGTGTTTGAAATTTTCCATAATAAAAATTTAACACACACACACACAAATATAGTTGCGCTATTTCCTTGCTTAAAACACTGCTCTCTTCCTCTGCTCACAGTATAAAGACAAATTTCCTTAAGAACTCATCTTCCTGTGCTGTTCGGTCTCTACCAATCTCTCCAGAACCCTCTTTCACTGTGCACTTTTGCTCTCAGCATTCCTCGACCTCCCCTGTGTTACTCCCTTGTACATGCCACATCCCCTCCAGGCGCAAGCTGGATACTCTCTCTCTTACTAGGTCACGTAGCTCTAACATAGACTGTAAAAACCCTGGGTACTTCCCTTTCATAGTACACATCACCACTACAGCCTTTGTATGACTGTGAAAGCCATTCAATTAATGTCTGTTTAGTCTACTAGACTGTAAACCCAGGAATCACCATTTAATCCCAAGCATAGTGCCTAATACATGGTATTATGATCAATAATTATTTGTTAGATGAATGAAGGATTGAATTAGAAGTGGTGGAGGCTATTTGAAAATGACATTCAGTTTGTGACTTGACCATTAAAACCTCTAGGATCTAGTGAAGATTAGTAAAGATGAACCTGCTAGGGGTACTGATTTGTTCACACATAGTGCCTATGTGGTAGCAAGGTGCTAGCTCTTGGCCCTGACTCATATTTCTTGAGATGATAAACAGCCAAGCAGATTCAGGCCCATGATCAGAAAAGTCTCCCCTGCGCCCCCAATCAGACTTAGAATCCAGCAGCTTTTATTCCTAAAACTATTTTCCAATTGGTCATGGGACTCAGTGCTTCCAGGCATGAGGCCCTCTCTAGCATCTTTATACTTGGTCTTGTTTATGATCCATTTCTCTGAATTCTGACCAGTTAGGTTTCTCTAAGGCAGGCCTGACCTAAATTTCCTCCCAGTGGAGCCTGGCTTACACATTCTAGCCCCCCATCCGCCATCTAGATGTTTCACCTGGCAGCTCAGCTTGTTGGCAGAGACCACCCTGGGTGGACAGATCACCTAGCTAATGACTGTCTGCCAACCAGTCTGCTGAGCACTGTCTGTCACCTGGATTCTTTACCACCATCCCTTGTGTCCTGCTTGGGTCTTCGGGAACAATTTATTGACTCTGAGGCTGTGGTGTCTTCCCTGACCCTCTGCCTTGGGCAGCTCCCATTAAGATGAGATTGAGAGAACTCAGGATCAACAGTCAAGAGATGGCTCCAGTCCCAGATTCATTGTATTGTTCTGAAAGATCTTAGATAAGTCACTTTACCTCTTTTGATCTCAGCTTCCTTATTAAGGAGAGAAGGGAGGGAGGGAGGGGAGGAAGGAAGGAGGAGGAGAAAAAGCTTTTTGCTAGATCCATGTTTCCCAGTTACACAAATAAAAGTATATTTGTGTGGTCAAATAAGTTCTTAGAATGCTTAGGTTAAACAGACTAACAGTTTTTACAACAGGACTTCTCAGAGACTGTGATGCCCTAATAACATACATTGTGACTCTCCATGAAAGACAGAGAATTAGCTAACCTTACTTAAACACTTGTGGAAATCAGTTTGGGAAACACCTAATTAAATTATTTCTTGTACTAAAAGTCTAGTCTTTGAATTTAAAACTTTGGCTTTCTTGTCCATATTTTGCGGTGTGATATTAAGTGTGATATGGTCTGAGTTTGCAGAGAGCATGATGATGCTCCATTGAAAGGATGTTCCCTTGAAAGGAGGCAATAAACTAATTCTGGTCAGGACTTCTGGTTAGACAATATGATTCTCCAAAAGAGAACATACACTTTCCATTTAGTATTCCCAATTGAGGCAAATTTCCTCATTATCTAGGTGCACCATGATGATCATTAACCTGAGAAGACAAAGTACTCATTTCAAAAGGTGGCAGACTTCGTAGTCTTTCTTGGTGGCCCAGGTCAGGATCCATTTTGGAAGGTAGCAACTGCTGAGGTCTTTTTACCCAAAGGCGGCTGGTTATTGGGTCTTCTCCAAGCCTATGAGTATTGGACTCATGTGTCTAGGTGACATGAACTCTAAAATTCAAGAGCAAAGCAATAAATCCTGCTTCTATTTTATATTACCCTCTTATGCAAGATCATGAGCTTGATATTTTGAGCCAAACTTAAGAGCTTAATAGAGAAGTCCATTATTTCAGTAAGTCTGAGGGTCTATCCTAGCTAATTTGGTTTCAAAAAACCAATTTTATAGACATGGGTTGTTTCACCCACCGGAATTTCTTGACATCTGCTTCCTGGCCAAGACAATAGCATTTCACTTGCAGACCAGAGCTCATGACCTCAGGCCTGACCTTTCAGCTTCACTGAGTCCCTTCTTCTTCTTTCTTAAAATTGTTGAATTTATTGGAGTTATGTTGGTTAATATAATTCTATAGGTTTCAAGTGCACAATTCTATAATACATCATCTGTGTACTGTATAGTGTGTTCTAACTGCTGGGCTTTCTCTAGCCTTTTTGTCATGATTTCTGTTGTCCAATGTAGCATCTTGCATCTCCTTAGTCTCTTCCTTATACTCTGACTGAGTCTTCAATTCAATTTTTCCCTTGCTGTTAAAAAGCCCACTTGCCAATCCTAGAATGCCCTACCCCATTCACTGATGCTCAAGGGCCCCCCACCACAGGTTTTTCAAATCTTTTCTTACACTTCCACTTCCCAAAATTGAACCCAAATTCCATTTGTCAGAAGTCTAGAAAGTGATGTCTGACATTTTAAAAATATCTAAGTAAAATAAAAAGAGGGGAAGAAGCAACAGCACATGTTAATGGACCATGACAGACATAGGCTACTTCTTAACAATCCTTGTTGTTTGTCTTTATTTTTAGAATGTCCTCCTGCTGATTTTACTATCATTCTCTGTTTGCTTTTGACAAGGTTCATAGAACACGGGGGAAGGAAAAAGGAAAAGAGGCAAGAGGGAGTATAAAGATACAGTTTATTTTTAAGAAGTTGATGAAAGAAAAGGAACTAGTCACTACCATCAGCACCACCCCAGCTGAGAGGAGCCCAGTGATGCTCAGGTTTCTCTGTTTAGTGTCAGGCTTCCCCTGCTGTGACCTGGGTTCTGCATTTCACTGTGCTGGTCTGCTGAATCCTAAACAGGATGCTCCCTTGTCCTTTGATAACTAGTGGCTTCATAAACTGACAAGTGACACACAAATCCTGGTTGGAACAATAGGGAAAGAGGGCAATGTCACTCAATGTTGAAGTGGTGATTGAGACCATTTGGATGTTTGGTGAAACCAAAGTGGGTAAAATATGGACTGCCCTGTGGAACAGGGACTGCTGCTTCTCAGAAGGCTTCTCCCAGGTGGTGATCACTAGTACTCCTAGCTCCTGTACTTCAACAAGAAACCAATAACTATTTTGTAGTGTCTTCTATAAAATGTGCTGGTAACTTCAAATTTCCCAGTAGAGTTTATCATCTGAGTGTAGATATAAAATATTTACAAAAGAAAATATTAGAGAATAATGCTATGGTCTAAATTGCAAAACTTTGCCCTCCAGTGTAGCACCATTAGATTACAAGACTAAAGGACTAGATAAACTTTCTCCCCTTCATTATCTTCCCCCTCCAATATAAATCTCAAACCACCTTCCACCCCATACAACCACCACCAACACATAAATATCTGCTACCCAGTGATGAAAACATCACTGAGCTCAAGCCAGTTTCCTTTGGATGCCTTTAGACTCCTGCTCCTTAGAAATGCCTACTCAGACCTCAGTGCCCTGCTGAACCCAATATTGCTGGATGTATCTATCTATCCAGAAACCTTTATTGTACATGTCTATCTATGGGTCCATTTTCCTCTCATACATTGCCAGGGTCTTGAGGGCAGAGATCTTTCTTATCCTCCGTGAGACGTGGAACAGATCTAACTAGATGTTTAACCTTGGGCAAATAACTTACTCTTGTGGAATCCTAAATTCCACATATGTCAGTTGGAGGTTAATACTGTTCTTATTGTATAAGGTGGCTGTTGAAGTTTAAATAAGACAATGAAGATAATGCAGGTAACTTAGCACCTGGCACACAGTAAATGCTAAAGAAGGAACAGATAAAACACAAAAGAGAATGTCTGTGCTCTCCATGCCAGTTCGGGTTCATGCATAAAAGATTCTCAGTAATGTCCAATGAATGAATGAAGTAAGAATGAATGAAGCAAGTGTTTTATTCAAGAGAGACTTCCTGCCTATGAACAGTTTCTAAATGACATTGTGCTCAAGCTGGAGATAAATAGTGATATCTGAAATTCTTTTTCAATTAAACAGAAATCTCTATACCTTTTTCTGACTCCTTGTAGAAGTAAATGCAAACCTTGTTAAAAAAGGCACACAGACCCACTGAACAGTTCAGAAGGAGTTGCTTGCTGAGCAGGCAAAGCAAAGTACCAGTGTCAGTTGATCTGGAAGTTTGGGCAATGCACCTTGGACGGAGGTTCAGAGGTGGTCTAACTTTGCTCTGAGCAAATCTCAGCCTGAATGGAATCCTGTGCCAGCCCCCTGGGCTGCACATGGTAGCCACAGAAGACCACCAGACTATATAACTTTCAAACTTCCTGATGGCACATCTGCCCCATATGAGGGAGGTAAATCAGGGTCAAGGACTCCACATACTAAAAATGAATGGACGGTGAACGTCCCTCTAGCCTATAGCCAATTGATTATAAATGAATAGGAAGTCAGAGAGCAAGTGAAGTACAAAGGTGAGATCAGTAAGAGAAAAAATGGAAAAGTAGGTGAATATGTTGGCTACTACCTTTTTGTGCCCCCTCTTCCCTCTTGTAACTCTTTCCTACTGGTACCCAGCATCTCTGTGTTTTACAAATCATCAACCCAGCTCTGCCATCTCTAGCTTGCTTAGGTGAATCAAGGAGGTATGGTACCTGGAGGAATAGCCCCAGGAATTCAGGACTCCACCCCAACCAAGACAGGCAGGAAAGCTCTATTGGTCTGGACTCCAGATTGGCAGGGACACTGGCATTCTGGTTAGTCCCTTCCCTCTTATGCATGCTCTGTGTGCACTGGTCCCATATTCTGTTCCAAGCTGTGAGTACAACCACTGCCTTCTTCCTGACTCCATATGATCAACTATGACAAGGCTCCTGCTGCTATGTCTCACCCCATAGATCAGATTCCCATTGATGTGAACACATATGTAGTTCAAGTCAAGTTCATCATTCATTTTGAACAGTGTTAATCCAAACTGCTAACGTCTCCCTATCTCCCAAGGCAGTGACACACAGTTGTTTCTGTTGGCCCATATTCTGCAGATTTTAGAACTCCTGTATCTCTCTGCAGCTTACCACTAAAGTCCCAGTATGCCTTTAGTTAACAACTATTATGGACTGATTGTTTGTGTCTGCCAAAATTCACATGTTGAAGCCCTAACTCTTAATGTGACGGGGCCTTTGGGAGGTAACCAGGGTTAGATGGAGCTTTGAAGGTTGGGACCTCATGATAGGATTTGTGTGCTTATAAAAAGAGATACCAGAGAGCTGGTGTTTGTCCCTCTCTCACCCTCTCTCTCTATCTCCCTCTCTCTCCCCACACCATCTGAAAACACAGTAAGAAGGCAGCCCTCTATAAACCAGGAAGAGAAAGAGAGTTCTCACTAGGAACCAAAGAGGCTAGCACCTTGGTTTGAACTTCTTGGCCTCCAGAAGAGTAATAAAGAAATTTCTAAGTCACTCAGTCTATGATATATTATTCTAGCAGCTTAACCTAACTAATAACAACAAATAATACAACAACCCATTTTCCCTGGACTTTGCCTAATCTGCTTTCTACTAGAAGGTGCATTAGAAAGGAATACTCATAGGTAAAGTAAATTGAGAGATAGAGATAGATAGATAGATAGATAGATAGAGAGAGAGAGAAACAGAGAGACAGAGAAGTAGTGATTTTATCCAAAGTAATGGTAGAGTTGGTATTCTCTAACAGCTAGTTACTAAGGGAATTGGCAGGAGGTAATATAGACCCTCCTACTTTCTTTCAAATTTCCTTATATAAATGGTTAGCTACTCCACTGACAACCCAAACTGACCTGGTAAAAATCTATTTTGTAAATTAACATTTATAAATGCTGTTCTCTGGTTTTCTTTTCATATCACAGGGTGTTTACTAATTTTAAATGACACTGCTTCTTCACTGGAGATTAACAAGATATGAAGCAATCCCAATATTTTAATCAATGTTTGGGAATGATTCTGCTGAATAGCAAGAAATGTGGGTCTTACGCAGATCTGTTTTATATTTATTTTCTTATTTGCATCCCTAGTTTAAAGAAAATTAACTTTTAAAAAAGTGAGTGATAATTAATCTTTGAAAATACTGCAAATGCTTGAGTTTACTGTTATTTAAATACACTCAGTATGTACCCGAGCAAGCGGAGCTCTACTGTGTGCATGTGTGTGTGTGGCAGGTGGGGTGGGGTTGGAATGACAGGTGAGAAGCAGAAGCTGAGGCTGCAGGTACACTGGCATTAGGCAGAGTGCCATCCCACTGGCGGGGAGAGACTGAGAAGCATTAACCAGCTCTGCAGTCCCCGTAACTGGTCCAAAAAGTGCTTGTGCTCCTATGCTACACTTCACAGTCTTTCTGCAAGTGGAGAAATTGCCTGTTCAATTCAGATTAACACCCAGTCCAGACTGATGGATGGTTCAGAAATGAGTTGTAAAAATTAGATTATAAAAGAATAGATTTCATCTCCAGCAATATGATACTAGATAGGCTGATAGACTCCTTCATGTATAGAATAGATAAAAATGCTAGGTAAAATGTTTCAGCATGTATTTGTAAAGAAGGTAGAGCTGGCAGTGAAGGAAGGGGAACAGTCAAAGACTATGAATGACAAGAATATGCTGTGCTTGGAGGTAAATAAGCCTTAGACCTGGTGGTCGTCCTGAGGGCATGTGCTTCTGGGAAGACATAGTCAAAGGTATTTTCATGCACACTACACCTGGCTGTGCATATTTAATGAGAGGTCAGGTTTCTGGTATCCTAGAACACAGATTTTCAGGCGTCATGAAGGTACATAGTGTGCAGGTGATAAAGCCAAAGCTTGTGCCTGAGCAGCATGGGAAGCTGGATTAGAAATTCTCACACAAAGTTTCAATCCTCAAAATTTAGTATGTTTGGAAGGTGAGCCAGGGAAGAAGAATTGTACATCTCTGTCTCAATTCTGTGTGGAGTGAAAAGGAAAAGACAGAAAGTCGCACCAAGAATGTCTACCTCATATGCCTACTCTTCAGGTCTGAGGACAGAATTAATGCTACTTGTGTAATTAGAATAAAAAGAAACATCCCAAACACATCAGGTATAATATGCCCCTGAGCTGACAGTGCCCAGAAAAGGTAGACAGATGTGAAGGCAAACCCTCTGGGATTGTACACTTAAAGCCCAGGTCCCAGAAGTTTCAAGGAACTGAAGCTCACGGTCGGTCACCATATACACAGTGAAAAAGCCACCATGAGGGAGAGTGAATAGAAACAACAAACCATAGAATCAG
Organism: Tonatia bakeri; assembly: GCA_004024845.1. NCBI lineage: Eukaryota > Metazoa > Chordata > Mammalia > Chiroptera > Phyllostomidae > Tonatia > Tonatia bakeri. Next base: position 165,353 of record PVIA01003165.1, on the reverse strand, counting down.
AATCATGAAGATGCAAATTTGGAAACAATCACGCAGAGAATAAAACACTTGTATACTTCATATGTTCAAAGAAAGACAAGAGAGGGATGAAAAAAATGACAAAACATAAGACCAGGAAGATTTGAGAAAAAGTAAACAGACTACTTAAGAAAAAGAAAGAGTAATTGATATAACAAACATTGCATACAGTCTAAATAGCAGATTGGACACAAATGAAGAGAAAAATTAATGTTCCAGGGAGTAGATCTGAAGAATTCTCCCGAATGTAATATAGAGACAAGTGGCTGTGGTCTATGAAAGTGGTTCAGAGGCACCGAGGGCAGTATGAAGAAAACCCTGCACCTACACATTTGAAGTTCTAGAGGGAGAGCATTTAGAAAACAGTGGAGAAACAAAATTCAAATATATATAATGGTTGAGAATTTTCTAAAACTGGTGGAAAAACTGAACACCTTGAATCCAAACTAAGCCAGTACAAATAAATAAAATTTTAGGCTACTTGCAGTCATGGACATCTACATAAAAGTCCTCTCAAAGAGTTCCCAAATCAAGCCATCAAGGAATAAAGAAGATAAACTGGTCCCAGGCCAACTTTTTTTCTATCCTAAGTCCCTTTATTACAGCCCATGGGATTTAAATATCAAATTTACGCTGATGACTTCCAAATATTTATTTTCAGCCCAGACCTCTTTTTTCCACTTAGACTCAAGTATCCACCTACCTGAGTATCATCGACATCCCAGCTCAGACAAGTTCAAGAGGGCCTCTTCGGTTTCCCTCCCAAGTCTGTTTCCCTCACTCCGGCTTTCTTGTCCTCTCACCTCCAGCTCTTTTCTTTGGCTATTCGCACTTCCATTCCTTTTACCTGATTTGTTCCTATTTGTCCTTCACACCCCAAGTTCCTCCTCCATGAATCTTTTTCTCATCTACCTCCAACCCCTACACATTGGGGTTAGTTGTCCCTCCCACTTTAGTGTGGCACTTACCATGTCGTATGGCAATGGTTGTGTACATCCCTGTCTCTCTCACTGGAAGCTTCTTGAGAGGCAGACCCCTTACTTATTGAGAGAATATCAGCTGTGAGCACAGGGCCTGGCCCTTAGTTGTCCATTTCTGAGTAAATATTAGCTGACTAACTGGATGAATAGTGTAGGATAAATGTTTTAGTAGAGTCTTACACAGAGAAATAAGCAAGTTCAGGAGGAAGACACAGAGGCTATGCCCCACCCCAATCTGAGAGATGCAGCCCAGGAAATGTTTGAGCTGACTTTGATAATATAAGGATAAATTTGGCCACCTTGACAGGGAGCACTAAGGTGTAAAGCAGAACATTTGAGATCAAAGAGCATGTCATGAGCAAAAAGCCCATGTGGGAACATGTAAGGAAGACATGCAGAGCAAAGAACACATATCTGGAAAGGGCAAAAATGTCTCTGGAGCAGTCAGGCTCTCCAGAGCTTTGGAGGTCAAGTCTCAGAGGTTGGTCATTCTCCTTGGAATGGGGGAGCCTCTGAGGGATTTTTAAAGGGAAGTGTGCATGGCCAAAGTTATACCTCAGAAAGATCTGGGAGCAGCGAGGAGAATGGCCCAGAGGGTATGGAATTGGACACAGAAAGACAAATGCAGGGTTCGCCACCATCTAGTTGATAAATGACAAAGGCTGAACAAGGACAATGATGGTTTGTTAGCAAGGAAGAGCACTGATTGTTCTGACCGAGTGCTGCGGGAGGGAGCTAGTGCTGCACTTGGATATTCTTCTAGGGCTGTCATCCGGGGGATTATCCAGCTGTCAGCACATTTGCCGGCCTGGCTGGGGCTAAACTGATCGCATTTGTGTCTCCCTGGAACCACCGAGACGCCTCCCCACCCCTCCGGGAACCATCTGGAGAAGGTCGGTCTGACCTGAGGGATTTATTTTCATTAAAAAGTTTACAGAAGCACAAGTCATTGCTCAGAAAGACAGAGATTATATCAACTTTGATCCTTTCTGTTGTTCATTGTCCTCTGCTGGTTTTATTTGGCACCATTCTTGATCTTGAAGCTGAAAACAAATAGTGGCTAGATGTTCAATATTAGCTACTAGGAGAAGACATGTTAATCCTCAGGAATCTAATATTGATGTTAAAATTAAAGCCCATGCAGACTTTTCTTAGCATTTTGAATGTCTTTTATGGAAACTAATTGTTAAAGAGAGATTATGTTGCATAGGTTGATTATGCGGCATTTCTTTTTATAATTTTCCTTTTTAAAAAAATAATGTTCAGAAAATACTAATGTTTTAAGCAAACATAGTAATCTAAACAGACTGTTATCTAAGTTTTTGATTTGCATAGTGAATCATACATCTGACAAGTTGGACTAAATGTGATTAAATTCATTACTATAGATGTTACAAGACAAATATTTTCCTTGCTGCACCGTGATGTTTTTCAACTCAGATTTGTGTTAGAGGCTACTGGCTTTTGATGCCACACAGGTATCTCCTCTGTCTTTAATGGATAATGTTGTCGATAGCACCAAGCAAGCAAAGACTGGCCAAGGAGTTGTGTGTAAATTCCGGCTCTCAGAAAGAGGCCCAGCGAGCGGCAGGAATTGAGTTAGGTGCATTCTGGCAGTGTCACCGTGCGCCCAGGCAGGGCGTGTGTTTATTGGCGCCCAGCCTGCCAGGCAGCATTAGGCAGCCCCCAGGGTGTGTTGGGGACTGGGCCACAAGATGGACTTCAAAGTAAAATAATTCTTTGTTTAAATGAGTGTTAAGGAATCCAAAAAACAAACAAAATCAAACAAACAAAAACTAAAACTAAAGTCCAGTGTCCTACACAAATGCATCTTTTTACTGAGAAGCAATATTTCTAGAGGATAAGGGGATAAACTTTGAACACAAACTTCCTAGTTTCCAAATGTGCCTCAGTTTTCTCCTTAGTAAATGAGTATCTAATGTTACCTGTATCATAGGGCTGTTATGAGGGTTAAAAAACTGAGTATACGTAGAGAGTTTAGAAATTTCCTGTTGCTTAACCAGTTTTTCTCCTTTGTCATCTGGTCTTCTCCCACAGGGTCTGACCTAAATTCAGCCCACTGGCATTCTGTACACAATGACTGAACACCTGCTAGGTGCCAGACCCTGAGGCAGGCCCTAGAAACACAATGATAAATAAGACACACTCTCTGCCTCAGAGAAACCAATCTAGTAGATGAGACAGACATGCAGATGGTGAATTCCGTTCTGTGTGGTAAAGGCATAATAGAACCAGATACTATATAACTTCTAGAGGTAGTAGAGTAGAGGGAGGCTCAGCTCTAATTTAGAAAGTTTGCAAGGAAATGGTTTACATAGGTTCTAACTACTCGACTGGGTTTTGAGGTGTGAGTAGGAGTTAGATTATCAAGAGTGTAAGATGAAGGAGAATAAAAAGGTTAGAGAAAGCAGGTATAGAATGAAGAATAAGGGAAGAAATATGCTATATCTTTTACCTTCTTTGTTTCTTTGAGTTGGCCATAAGATTTGTAGTTCTGGAGTATTACCAGTTTTTAATCTAAGTTTGGAAACAGTTGCGTGCCTAACGGAAGCATCAAATGGTGGGCCCTCCTCTTCTGGGAACTGGCGCGCTGCTGTGCGCTTGCAGGCGAATTGCCATTTATAGACCGCTGGCTCGTCTCCAGAGATAGAGTCTAGACTTGGTCTGTTCTTGTGCTTCTGAGATGATCTTCTGGCCAAAACAGACCAAGAAACTGTTTGCATGTCAAGTTGAAATTCTTAGCTATTCAGAGCTTCATTCTTTTGGGAGAAATGAAATGGCAAAAAATTGAGATAACAGGCATTTCAAAACAGACCCATCTTTTCTGTGGGCAGAAGACTAACTGATGGAAGTATCAATTCTCACTATGACTTCCTCTGTTTCTTCTGCCCTTTGTCACTTACCTGTCTTTGAACACCCTATCATGGTGAGAAATGGACTAAAAAACACCTCAGTTGCCAATTCATTAAAATTAAATGTGTCACATATTGCCAGTGAAAATACAATTTCAGATGGAAAACAAAAATATTTTTTTCCTTCTATTTTGCTATTATTGTCCCCATAGTCTCAGAGTTGACAGTCTTAAGTTTAAAAGGCTGTTCAGTGCGAATATGCACAGAACGCATATTGGGAACATTAAGAATTCAGGGTCGGGAGGCCCACCTGCAATTCTGGAGGAAGGCAGGCTGAGTGAAGGGCCGCTGAGCTGACCCTTTTCCGGGTTCCTACCTGGCTGGATCGACAGGCAACTAAGACGTTCGTATGTCGTTCTCCCAATGCTGTTAAATATAAAATAATATGTTGTTTCTAGGCTGGACTTATTTTTGTTCCTGCTTTTACCTAGTGACAGACGGAGAAATGCAGAATTATCCATTTTCTCCCCTAAATCTCTTCCTCATCTCTGATTCCCATTCTCAATGATTCTGCCATCTTTCCTTGTGAAAAGTCTGGGAGTCAGCCCATATTTGTATTATCTTTAATCTCTGACAATCCCCACACCTCAGCCCATATTTGTATTATCTTAATCTCTTGTTTTCCCCCACACCTCTCCCTTTCTTATACTCTTATGACTCTATGGAGGCTCTTAATTTAAAAGAAGTCACAATTTACATATCATATTTCAAAACATCACTCATCTGGATTTCTGTAGTAGCATACTAGGAAGACGATTGGGTCTTCCTGCCTTCGGTCTCATTGTTCCATCACAGATTTGTGAAACTGACCATGTTTTATTTTTCAGTAGCTGGAGGACAGTCTAAACCTCTTAGTAGGGCACAAAAAGCCTCCTGTCATTTGGCCACACCCTTCTCTCCAACTTTCCTTCTTTGTATTCCCTCACATGTATCTGTGCATCAGACATACTTAGGTATGAGTAGTTCATCAGAGATGTCCTGCACTCTCCCCATCTGCCTTTGCGTGTGTTCTCCCTAATGCTCGATTTCCCTTTTCTCCTCTAATCCCTCTGTCAAACCCCTTCAACTCACCTCTCTATGAATTCCTTCTTGAATCATCTGTGTCAGTCACCTCCTCGTAGGAAACAGCTCATTCCAAGTGGGTAACTTCAGAAGAGTTTTAACAAGGAATATTTACAAAACAGGGCAGGATGTGAGGAAATCACAAAGCATAGAGTAGTAAGTACCCTGAAGTTCAAACAGAGAGCTGTCATCTGCTCCCTTTCTTTATCCAGAGACAAAGAAAGCTATTTGCGGGATGAAGCTAGCCCACAGCCACCTACCTACTCTCTGTGCAGAAAGGAAACTAAGGGAGCAAATACCCTAACATTATTCTTTTCCCTCTTTTCAATCTCCTGCCAGCACTCACCATTGGCTAAAACCAATAGAAGCAGGACTGGAGAGACAGGGAGCCTTTGACATAGATCCTATTGGTTAGCTTCCTGAGTCCCAGAGCAGGATGAAGAAGATTGAGGAGTGGATCTGAAAGGGCAAACAGAATATACCTGGCATCCTGACCAAGCAGAAGGGATCACTTTGTGACAGAAGGACCTAGTTTGCACTTCTCTCATGGCCATTATAATGCCACTTTGCAATTACTTGTTTGTGTATTTCTCCCCCTACCATGCTATAAACTTTCGGATAGCAGGAGATGTGCTTTTCAAAAATAATCTTTGTATTCCTGTTGCTTAGCACATGTCTGGCATGCAGCGGACACTCAATAAAATTTTACCTAAATAAAATTTGTTTACCCAGACAACCATGAAGAAAATAACAACCCTGGAGGGTGGGAAAAGTGACACTTGTCTCGTTGGCTGTCGGAGGGGGACATGCCACATGACACTAACAACAGCTCTTCACGCTCACTCTCTTCTTTGACCGTTTCCACTTCTGTGCCCATTTCTTCCCTTCGGTCCTCTGATCCATCTTCTCAAAGCATTCTGATGCCTGGAATCCCTGAATCTCAAATCATTATCCAGCCACCTTGAGGTACTACAGAAGACACAAAACAGACCATTTCAGAAAAATAAGTCTTATTACTCCCCAGTTTTGATACCAGGTCTTAGCTGTACTCCTGTTCTGGTTATGTTGACTGAACCACTCATAAACTTTGAACTTCCCCCTGTTTGATTTTCCTTACCTAAAACCTAGAGCAGAGTTATTCTGTAAGTAGCCTCTTAGCTGTTTCCTCTTTTGGGTCCTACCCAAGTCTCTATTTAGTCCTCTTAGGCTGAGGGTATCCTGGGAAAAAATATCCCCAACCTGAAATATATCATCTGAAAATAAGAAAGGACCTCCCCCCCCCCCCCCCCCACTCTGCATTTCAGTTCTTCAACTGGAAGATATATATTAAGTATGACCAATATGGTAGCTCCAGTTGGTTTCCCTTGTGCCCCCAGGTTCATATCTGAACTCTAACTGGGTTTAGATTGCAGAGGGAGAGGCTGAGGGCTCAGAGCCAAGCTTTGATGAATGGAGAAAGTGGGTCCTGGATGGGGCTCCTTAACATGACTCTGGAGTGAGTTTTCTATTTTTGATGGGTCATACTGAGGATATCATTGACATTTTGTATGCTTTAGACACCTCCTTTTTACTATTATCATCTCATTAAAGTCAACATATCAATTGGACTACATATTTTACATGTTAATTGGACTAGATATTTAAAAATCTTTTGCTACAGACTGTCTTTGGTACACAGAAGGCATGTGTTAGCAGTGACGGTGGGGATGGACCTCAGCCTTTTCCTCTTTGAACAGGAGACCAGTGGAAAGGGGAGAGTAGTGATGCAATTGAAGACAGAGAGAAGAAAGGAGCAATAAATCTCTATGTGGATATTCTACCTTGGGACTGGTATTCTTGCTACAAACTTCTTGTTCTTTTTCCATAAAATCTCTTACTATACTTTACTGTAATTGCTTTTTTTAATTTATTCTCTCTTCCACTAGACTATTTGTCCATGAATGCAGGAAATTTGTCCTTTTTATAACCCCAGTCCTCAGCACAGTGTCTGACCTATAGCAGATGATCAGCAGTTATTTGGGTGAAATAATAAATTTATACTGCTTGAAAGGCATCTTTGTGCCAATGGGAGGCCTTCACTTTGTTTAATTAGTGGGGCCAACTTTAGAGTGTGCTGGGTGTGTACTGTTGCAATGGGAAGAATGATTTTTTATTTCTTCTTTCATAAAGAGATAAATGTGCAAGTTATTTTATTATAACTCTGTATTGGACCCAGACTGAAGAAATGACTATGATGTCATTTACCTATTCTGATTTGAAGGCTCCTGTGATCTCAAAATATCACCTCGCCCTGGCTGGTGTAGCTCAGTGGATTGAGCACGGGCTGCGAACCAGGCATTGTAGGTTCGATTCCCAGTCAGGGCACATGCCTAGGTTGCAGGCCATGTCCCCCAGCAGCCACACATTGATGTTTCTCTCTCTCTCTCTCTCTTTCTCCCTCCCTTCACGCTCTAAAAATGAATAAATAAAATCTTTAAAAAAAAAAAATATCACCTCTTACCACTTGGGTTAGTCATTATTGGCTTCTGCCAAAATGAAAATGTATATCATGTGGAAGCATGATGATTTTTTATAAGCTATGAACTTGTTAATTCTAATATCAGATCAGCTGGAGTAAATGTGGGCCTGGGCCACAGGAGGCTAGGTGACGGTGAGAAAGGAAGAACTTTCATACATTGCTCCTCAGTGTAGGGGGAGGATAAAGGAAGACAATTCAGTAGGGGCTGAAACCAGATTAGCTGGTCATCTGACTGAGGGAGAGAGGGGCCGACATGGCAGAGCCAGTCTGGGTGGAACACTTCAGGCTGGGCACCTGGAGAACCAGGGGAAAATAGAATAAGGGGAGGGGTCTTCATATATTTCTTACTTTACTGGTATCTGGGGGAAATTTTTAAGATGGGCTATGACACCTGGGTGTACATTTGAGGTCAATGGCCCTAAACACACACACAGACACACACAGACACACACACAGACAGACACACACACACACACACACACCCCTCTGTGTGTACAGAGGTACTATATAAACCCAGATGGGGAACTGAGGAAAAAGTAAGCTTCTTGGCCAAAATGGATTCCATACAGTTCAACATGATCGTGAGCACCAATTACATGTCTGCAAGGCACTGTTTGGGAGGCTGTGGGTGTACGTGAGACATGTAAGACACCAGCCGCTCCCCCAGGGATCTCACACTACAGTTTTGAAGATTTCATAACAGAATATCAAACCAACCACTCCTTTGCCTTGTACTTAAAATGTATCATTCTTTACTCAATCAGTAAGGTGCACCATCTGCCTTTCCAAACTCTTGTCAGAGAAAATAACCTCAAGTTGTCAGCTCTCTAGCCCTTATCGGAATCCAATATGAGAAAAGAGATTGTTAAGGAGATGATCTGTAAGGAACGGTTTTCAAACGTTTTATTTTTGCAACAGGCTTTTTCCCTTCAATGACACCCTCCCTGGAAAGTCAGTGTGGAAAGCAGAAAAGTGGCGGTGCTTTGACTGAGAGGGCAGAAAGCCCCGAAACACTCAGCCCCCCTTGGTCCCTGAGGCACCTTCATGTGACCTCACAGCCCTCACCTGAGGACAGTTTGGAAGCCAGAGATCTAAGGAAATGCAAGGTCTTTACTACTCCCCCAGTTCTGCCCTTGTAAATACACAGTGGAAAGCAACAAGTGTGAGTCATTAGCTCACCACACCCAAATCTCCCTTTTCTGAGCTATTTCCTAAGCTTACCCTAAGGCAGGGGTGTCAAACTCATTTTCACCAGGGGCCACATCAGCCTCTCAGTTGCCTTCAAAGGGCCAAAAGTAATTTTAGGACTGTGTAAATGTAACTGCTCTTTAACACTTAAGTGAGAGCTTGGCACTGCTGCTGGGTAGAAACAAAGTGCCGGGCTGGATAAAAAAAGGCGGCGGGCTAGATTCAGCCTGTGGGCCTTGTGTTTGCCACCTGTGCCATAAGGGCAAAAGCAAGAATGACCTTAGGGGTTTTTTTCATCTTCACATTTTTTGAATTGACAGAAAAACTATAAAGAAAATGTGTTACTTTTGTAATTAAAAAACCAAAACAGAACAGAAAATGATGTGATAACAGCAGCACCTTAGGAAGATGGCTCTGGCAGTAGACTTAGAATAAGTTGAAAACATTAGAAACTACAGGCAGAGAAGAGGTTGGAAGCCGAAGTGGTTAGCAAAGAGTGACACTGTAGACACCTGAACCAGGGTGGCCGCAGGCGCAAGACAGAAGATACTGCTTCTGACACCCTTTCGGTGTGAGGGCAGATGGACAGGGGAGCAGGAGAGGCATTGGGAGAACAGCAGGACAGAAGTATCATGGCTAAAGTGGCAGAGGGCGCCTGCAGGATGTGATCAGTGGGGTTTGTGCAAGGAGGAGTGATCCAGACCCCAGCTCGGGGGGCCTGCCACTTTGTGGATAAGGCACAAGAAATTCCCAGAGACTACTGAGTCCTGTAGAGGAAAAGGAAAGGCATGGCTTCTCTCTCAAAATGAGAAAAAGCCTCAGCCCTTGACTTGACCGGCCTTTCTTTCTTTTCTGGCGCATTACATGATGGTCCTCATTTACTATGCACAGGTGGTTACCTTTTACAGAAAACTAAGGAGATGATGCCACTAATCACATCACAGAAGAGGAATATTTGCAAATGAAAAGGGAAAAGTGCTTGAACCGGTTACACTCATCCTTGGAAGGTTTAGAATGGATTTTAGGAAGTTACAGTAGGCACTTGCTGTCTCAATTCAGGGTGAGGGAGTTTTAGCAAAAGTAAGTCTCATAGCAGTCTAGGTACAATGCAGGCCTGCTTCCCCACAGGATAACCTATCTGTGGGCATGGGTCCTATCTGGGCCCACGCCATGCAGAACTGTCTCTGATAGAGGAGGGCTCAGTGTCCTTTAGAAGTTGGTACCAGAGAGCACAGCGACCAGTGAGATCACACTCCCTTTTGTCATGAGGGTCACAGGGGTAAAGGGCACAAGAATGAATTGTACACTTGTAAGTGATAATGTCAAACCTTCATTTGAGTTTTGGTTACTGACATAAGATGCTTCCTGCCAAAACTTCCAGATGAGAGAGTTGCTTGCATGCTGAGATTCCCTTTGACTAATGCCATTTAATCAGATCCTAGTGATTCAATAAAAATAATTGTTATTTATGTCTATATACATTGTAGATGATACATTCCTCCACAGGGATTTCTACTTCTATTTTCTTGTTTAGTGCTTCCAACAACTCTGTGAAGGAAGTAAATCTTGTAGTGTCTTGGTTTCATGGAAAGATCTACACAGAAAGTTCAGTAATGTGCTTGAAGGTAACGGTAGCGCTGAGTCTGGAACCCAGGAGTTTGGCCTGCAGTACTGCACTTTTGTGCCTCCCCACACAGGCTGCCCAGTAGGGCTCTGCCGCAACGTCTGTGGGTACGCAGCAAGCAGCAGACTCTCAAAAGTATCGGAGTCTCTGCTCTTTTTGGTAGGCTGTACATTCTGCACATCACCTTTCCAAACTTTTCCAAATTGGATATTGATGTTGGTCACTTGGCTCGAAAGGCTGTGTTTCATTTTTCCAATGTCTCAATTTTACTCATTTAACTCGTATCTGGTCTCTCCTTATCCATATTTTATCCACATTAGCACCATCTTGTATGTCTGAGCTCCCATTTAATATGCACAGGCAGGTGTGGTCTGCATGTAGATGCCTTTGAGGATGTTTTCCTTGCAGCTTCCTGTCCTCTCAGTTTGGATGCCTTTGCAGGTCCTATGGCCTGTTGTCAGTTCTTGTCAGTGAACTTACAGAGATGTCCTATATGTTTTGTGTAAATGTGATCTTTGCAGTGTTTTTAAATTGCCCTCTTTTACTAATGAAGAGTGATCCCTCTTGTTTGTAAAGCAGTGTGTGATTAAGCACTTAAAAATAACACACACACAACTATGTATGTATATGCTATTTAGTATATATGATATAGTATACATATGTGTGATATATATGCATGTATGTATGTATTTATGTATGTATGTGTCCATCTGTTTATATATCTATCCATCCATCCATGCATCCATCCATACATACATACATGCACATGTACATTACATACAGGAATAGGTCCTGAATTCCAGGTTATGCAAACGCCCGTGAGAGTGACCTTGAATATGAAGTGTCTGTGGGAGAACATGGTCAGTTTGGCTTATTCAGTCCCTGAAAGGGTTATTTATATGAAAAGGATGTGTTACTTAGAAGTCCTGAATTTGGACATAGAAGTAATATTAGAGGCTAAGTCCAAACTCTCATTTTGTAGTTAAGAAGACAGAAGTTATGGTATTAACTTAACATCACCCAATTCATTATGACTCAGTAGTGAGTGCAGACAAAGGCTTTCCTAATTTCCATTTTAATTCCTCCTCTAGGTCCTTTGTCTCTTCCCTACATGTATCTTTGTTTTCAGGAAATACATTTTCAGAGAGAAATTAAAATTACAGTTTAACATCATCATCCCGCAACATTTTATTGTGGGTGTTTTTATGATGATGATGTTTGACCCTGATTTTGTCCAGTACCACAGAGTGTCTGGGGATATAGAAAACAGAGGCACAGAGAATTAAGAGCCTCATAGGTATAGAGGAAAGTTTTCCACATGGCAAGCAGGAAACGGGTTTGGAGCTACATCTAATCAGAGGCACCCCTTTCCTAGCCTTCAGTAAAGGAAGGCCACACTATCGCCTACTCCTCTCGCCTGCCTATTTCCCCACCACACCTTGTATAATGTGGCCCACCAACAGCTGTGCCGGCACACGTTACTCTGCTTCATACGGAGAATATAATTTCCAAAGGGTCTTCTGATTCCACCACCTGAGACTGCCTTTTTGTAGTTACCCCAGGCCAACATGAAATTTTTGGCATTGGGTAGTTAATTAGGTTTGTCCAATATTGAAACACCACTTAATTTATGCAATATGGTCACTTGGTAAAATCACTGATTAAAACACAAATTGGCTGAACCAATTAGTATTTGAAACATCTGGCAATTTGAATCTGCACACCTAATCTGGCAGAGCAACAAGGGCATGCAGAGCACCGAACCAAGCCTTGCACCCACAGTTTTGATGAAGTACTAAAGCACATGCATATAAACTTAGGTAGAAATTTTGCAAGGAAATTCTTGCTAAATGAGCTGGCTGATGAGGATTTTCTACTTTAGAACAAAAAGGTTGGGATGGGAAACCTGCAGTGGGGTTGAACTAGAGCATGGTGCTGCTTACGTGCCTAGGGGTGAGGTAGAGAAGGGTCAGGCAACTGGTGCTTCTGTAAGGCTGCTGGGGAGTCAGACCATTGAGGACCTTGTCTGGACAGCCTGGTTATAAAGTAGCTTATAACTGTTTAGTGATTCATCAGTTCATCTTAGTGAGAGAGTCTGCTGGTGCACATAGGCATAGCCAAGGCCTGCTATTTTTGATATTTTAGGGACAGAGCAGTTTATGGACTGAACTCTGGTTTTACCTTGTGGTCTTAGAACCTAAACACATGAGCTGACTATGGAATTATGTAAATGCACTCTAGTTATCTCTGTGACCAAGTAGCTGTGAGATCATTATTGTCTCTACTTATTAATAATGTTTGTCATTAATTCATTCATTCTTAATTTTGATTTTGAAACAATTTTAGATTTACAGAAGTTACATTTTTCTCCTGGCCCCCTTCAAACATTTTAATGCATAATTGTTAAAAATAACAGCCTTCTCTAACATAATCACAGTATAATATATAAATACTCTATTTCTCATCAAAGTTTCACCCATTAATTTTAGTATCTATACATAATTCTTTATTTATTATTGAATAACTAATTTAGTGACTATATACTAGGTTTTGGCTATTGGACAAGACACACAGATGGATATAACTCAAACTCTAACCTTGGTCTATTACAAAAACAGACACCTAAACAAATACATTTTAGTCAGAGTGGCAAGTGCAATAAGGACAGAGAAAGGCTAGGTCAGAAGAGGTCAGAACAAACATTATCTGGGGAAGGGAGGTCAGGGAGGACTGCACAGAAGAAGCAATTTCCAGAGGGAATGTCTCCAGTTTAGAGCTGAGGCCATATTCCGAGCCCTAGACATTATTAGGGTAATGTAAAGTCCTAGCTTCTCTAAATTGAAGATGTCACTAACTCCAGCATTTTTTATCTCAATATTTCTCAGTGGTTTTAAACTTTTTGACCCCTATCCACTGTAAAATATACACTTCACATTTATGATGCGCACACACAAGCACACACACAGAAATACAATCTTTAAGAAAAATTTTTGTTCCTTTACTTTTTTCTTTAATTTTATTGTTTACATTATTACAAATATCCCCATTTTCCCCTTCCTTTAACTGCCTTTACCCAGTCCTCTTTAAGAACGATTCTTAATATTACTACTTGTGATGTATTTTTATATTTTCTATTCTATTCTGTTCAACTTTTTTTTCTATTCTGTTAATAAATGCAGTGCTAATATATTCAATATGTGGAAATGAGGCCATGGAACCCACATGTTCAACAAGCTAGCTATGCCACTCTGATGCTGACCTAGGATACTGGCATAGGGAAACGTGGAAAGTACTCTACAACAACAGGAGCGGCCTGTGGTGGCTCTGTGTGATAGATAAGAATCCCAACGTTTATACATAGCGAAGCCCTGCTCTAGTTGATATATTAGATCCATGTCATCAAAGGGTTCATTTGCTGACTTATAGCTATTGGCATGGGGAGGGAAACCAATGCCAAGATTCCTTGAAAGCTTGGGTTCATCAGTGTTTGTGGGTGGACAGCAGAAACTGATGGAACTGCTCTGAAAAGAAGGGAGACTTCTCCCATGAGAGAGAGGAGAGGCTGTACTGGTAAAGTGATTCGTTCCATTCTGCTAATGCCTTATCCACCCCCATGACACTATTGTGGATGCTTAAACTGCTGTGTTGAAAGGCAGATGGACTCAAGAAAAAAAGACAATGCAATCCTGGAACTCTGAAAAGGGATTTCTTGTGCCTCTATAAGATACTTAAAAATGTGAGTCTTTGATCAAGTGTCAGCTTACCTCTGATTGGCAGATACTTTTTCTCTTTGTAGCACATTTGACCCTAAGTAATAAAGTCTTCCAAGTTCCTATAAACCAGATTGTCCTTTATTTTAGGGACACAAGACCCAGAAGGGCCAGAAGTACAGAAAAGGGGCTACTGGCAAATAACGGAGATATTCACCCAGCAGTCATGGAAGAGGATGGGGAATTCTGGAGAGAGCAGCATGTGAAGAAGGCAAGAGGTGACACACCACCACATAATGCTGGAGTCACAGATTTTGGAAATTGTGTCAAGAGGCATTTCTGGGATCATGGAGGTGCTTTAAAATCTTACTAAAGGCAGCTTAGGTTTTACGTTGTAGTGATGGGCAGTCAGTCAATTGAGGATGTTAAGAAACATGATCATTTATTGACTTCCTTAAAAGAGGGAAGTACAAAGAAAGAAAGATCAGTTAGATGGTAATTTCAATGGCTTTGATAAAAGGTGCCAAAGAGCTGCAAGTCGGGAGTGGTGGTGGTGGTGGGGGAGTGTGGGGGGGGTGATGGTTCTATCTTCCAAGCATCCTCCTCCTGCCCTAGTCACTAGAATGTGAGGCCCATTAAGGGTTAGACTTGATTTTTCTCTCTTTTCAACATACACAGTTGCCTGACATGTAGCAAGTAATCAATGAAAACTGAATTAATATCTGCATAATTTCATCATATTATTCAAATAATTATATGGGGAAACATATCTTCCAGAATAATCATTTGGCCTAAATCAGAGATTCTTAATCCTGGATGCTCATTAAAATCTCTCAAAAGTCTCTTTTAAGATGGATAGCCCATTTTTCCCAGGTCCTCAGCATTATAACTAAAAAGCATCGTAAGTTTCTAAAAGATGGAGGAATGACAATGCAGTGAATTCTCTGTGTTTCTTTAATGTCTCTCATACATCTTGAACTGCCAACAGGTACCAATATTGCTTTGCTTCAACTGAATATCAATGTTAAAACTGCACCTCCCCAGCTGTCCATCACTTCATCTGACCCAGCAAGAATTTTATCTTCTACCATACCTTTGGAAGCATATATGCACTTGATTCACCCACTGAGGGTGTCCTTAGGGAACAGAGAATTAACATTCCTTCCCCACCTGGCAAACACAGGCAATGGTCTGATATTCCTGCCAGAATAGTGTTAGCACAGCATAGTGACAGGCTGAGCTGCCACCTGTACCAAGCAACACGGAGGCAGATGGAGATGGTAGGAAGTAGGGTAGCTGGCAGTCTGCTTCACTCCCTCCCCTTGTGTCAGAGGGAACCAATCAGGAGCTGAGCCTCACTTCCACCCTGCAGCAGCAGCAGCAGCAGCAACAACAACAACAAAAACTTAAAAGAATTGAAATCATACAGAATATATTCTCTGACCATAATGGAATCAAACTAGAAATAAATTACAGGAAGGCAAAAGAAAAATCTTCAAACAATTTGAAATTAAACAATATTTTTAATAATGTATGAGTCAAAGAGAAAGTCTCAGAGGAAATAAAAGAACATATAGAACTGAATAAGAGTGAAAATACAACATACCAAAATATATGGGACACAGCTACATTAGGGCAAAGAGGGAAATGTATAGCAATAAAGGCTTATATTTGAAAAAAAGAAAAGGACTTAATAATTTAAATTTTTATTATAAAAAACTAGAATAAAAATAGCAAGCAGAAGAAAATAAATGTAAGAGCAGATATTAATTAAATCATAACAAGAAAACAAAAGAGAATAACACAACAAAAAATTCTTTAAAAAATCAATAAAATTGATAAACCTTGAAGAAGACTGACAAACATAAAAATAAAAATACACAAATCACAAATATCATGAATGAAAAGGAGATTATCATTACAAATCCTACAGCCATTAAAAAATAGTGAAGAAATACTATAAAATTACAAATTTGACAATTTAGAAGAAATAAATCAATTTGTCAAAGACCATAAATTATTAAAATTCAGCCAGATAAAATAGGCCAGTTGTGTCAAACGCATTTTCACTGGGGGCCACATCAGCATTCGGGTTGCCTTCAAAGGGCTGGATATAATTTTAGGACTGTATAAATGTAATTATTCCTTAACTTTAAGGAGTTGAAATTACATTCAGCCTTTGAAGGCAACCGCGAGGCTGATGTAGACCCTGGTGAAAATGAGTTTGACACCTCTGAAATAGACATTTAAAATTTTTATTTTTAATAGCTCCTAAGAGAAAAATCTTTAGGTTTGTATTGATTCACTGGAGAATTCTACCAAACATTTAAAGAAAAATTAACATCAATTCTATATAATCTATTCCAAAAAAATAAGAGGAAGGAACACTTCCCAGTTCATTTTGAGGTCAGTACTATCCTGATACCAAAACCAGACAAAGACAATAAGAAAAAAGTAAACAGGCCAATATCAGCTAAGAACTTAAGACACAAAATCCTCAACAAAATATTAACAAATTTAACCTATCAATGTATAAAACAAATTATACACCATGGTCAAGTGGGATTTATTTCAGGTATGCAAAGCCAGTTCAAAATTTAAAATCAATCAGTAGAACCTAATACAATATCAACAGACTAAAGAAGAAAAGTCAATGACATAATCATGTTAATTGGCACAGAGAAAGCACTATACAAAATAAATATCCTTCAATGGTAAAAGCTCTCAAAAAAGTAGTAACGGAGGGAAACTTTCTCAACTAAATAAAAAGCATTTACTAAAGTTTACTGCAAACACCCTACTTAATGTTGATAAACTAAAGGGTTTCTCGTTAAGGTTGAGAACAGGCAAATATATTCATTTTTACCGCACTTATTAATTTAACGTAGTACTAAAACCAAAATTCATACAAGATAAAAGAGATAAATTGTACTTCATCAAAATTTAAAAATCTTTGTTCCATGAAACTCCCAGTTCAAAAGATGAAGAGATAATTTGGAAGAAAAATGTTTGCAAACCACATATTTCATAAAGGGCTGGTCACTAGAATATATTTTTAAAAAACTCCTAAGTCAGCATTTAAAAAATAAACAATCTAAATAGAAATTGGACAAAGGACTGAAGAGGCTATGCTAACACATAAACACATGAAAAGATGTGCAACTTCATTAGCCATCAGGTAAATGCAAATTTCAACCACAATGAGATATTACTACACACAAAATAGCTAAAATAAAATATAGTGACAATAACAAATGCTGGGAGGATGGAGAGAAACTGGCTCACTCAAATTTTCTGGTGGTAATGTAATTAATAATATAGCCACATTGGAAAGCAGTTAGGCAATATTTAATTTAATTTAATATATTTTAATTGTTGTTCAAGTACAGTTTTCTGCCCTTTACTCCCATTCCAGCCCACCCCCAGCCCTCCCCCCAGCCCTCCCCACCTCCCCCTGTCTCTGTCCCCCCTTGTTATTGTCCACGTGTCCTTTATACTTGTTCCTTCAAACCCTTCCCCCCTTCCCCTGAAATCCCCTTCCCTCTCCCCTCTGGTCACTGTCAGCCTATTCTCAATTTCAATGTCTTTGGTTATATTTTGCTTATTTGTTTGTTTTGTTGATTAGATTCCTATTAAAGGTGAGATCATATGGTATTTGTCTTTTACCACCTGGCTTATTTCACTCAGCATAATGTTCTCCAGTTCCACCCATGCTGTGGCAATGGGTAGGAGCTCCTTCTTTCTTTCTGCTGCATAGAATTCCTTTGTGTAAATGTGCCATAGTTTTTTGATCCATTTATTTACTGATGAGGTACCATATGACCCAGCAAATGACTTTTGGGTATTTATCCAAAGGCATGAAAACTTACTTTCACTCAAAACTATGTGCACAAATGTTCATATGTGCTGTATTCATAACAGCCTAAAACATGAAGCAATCCAGATGTCCTTCAACCAGTGAATGGTTAAACAAAATGTGGTACATCCATACTGTGAAACACTGTTCAGCAACAAAAAACAATATGTTGATAAACACAACAATTTGGATGAGCTTCAAGGAATTATACTAAGTTGGAAAAAAAAGCTAATCCCAAATGATCACATACTGGGTGTTTCTATCTGTACAAAATTCTTGAAATGACAAAACTAAAAATCCAGAACAGATTAGTGATGGGCAGGGTTTGAGGATGGGGTAGAAATGGAAGAGAAGTGGTCATGGCTATGAAAAAGCAACAGGAAGAATCTGTGTGGTGATAAAACTGTCCTGTATCTTGACAGTACCAATGTCAGCATCCTGGTTATTAAATTGTACTATATTTTTGAAAGATGTTACCTGCAAGGAAAATTGGGTAAAAGAAAGCACAAAATTCTCTCTGTGTTATTTCTTACAACTGCAGGTGAATCTATAACTGCATCAAAATAAAAATTAGTTTTTTAATAAAATACCCAAGAAGCTTTAAAAATATTCATGCTGGGATTGCTTGACGCATTCTACCTCCCAGATTTTTATATAGCTGATTTTGGGTAGGGACTACCCAATTCAATTTTTTAAGGTTTCCCATGAGATTTTAATGTATGGCGAGGGTTGAGAACTTCTGGCCCCAGTATGAACTGGTTCAGTCTACAGGATTGGAGAGGGGGACTCACCTAGCCAGAACTTTATGTTCTTTCTCCCTCCAGTTGTGTCACCTGACCTTGATAAGTTTTCTAAGTGCAAAGACTGTATCCATGAATCGGTGGTACGGTGCCTAATTCTCTCAGAGAGACACTTAAAATTTTGCTGCTGCTGAAGATGGTGGTGGGGCTGACACTGCTCCTGGTGTCGGCTGGTAATAATCATTGATCTAGTTGTACTTGTATCACCTAGTCAGGTGGATTTGGATGCTGAAATTATACATTTATCATATTGGATCCGCAGGGAATCTGAGAATGGGAAAAAAATAAACAGGCATGCTTGCCTTCTCTTCTTGCATAAATTATAGCTACTGGCTTTTGCATTCTGAACATATGTTTGGTAACAGTTATGAGTTGAGCATATGTTGTTTTAGGAGATTATTTAAATCTTCCTCTAAATCCAAAGAAATCTTTTCTGAATATAAAGAGGCCGACAAAGCACTCTGAGCAACCAGAGCTATTGTCATGAATTCTATCCTGTTTTTTCCCCAGTTGTTTTGAATCACGTACAGGTTTTCTGACTGTAATCTTGGTCATCTTTGTTGGTCCAGGGCTCTTATGAAAAACTATTTTTCTGAAATGATTGGCTGTTAACTTCAGCTGTTTGTAATTTGTTTTTAATTAGGATGTTATTTTCACTATAAATAAACATGTATGGCTGTAAGGAATAGATAAAGGTTGTTGCAGAGTTACTGACGAGGCCCAGAGCTCACACAATCATTCGTTAAGTGCCTGGTATGGGCCAGGCACTCTGCTAACAAGCTTCTGGGGGTGCTGTGGAGTTCTAATAATTTGAGAACAAATATGTCTTTATAAAAACTAATATTATTTCCGGGCATCATGCATATTATTTGGCATGTAGGGTTGATTGGTTTTAGCATCTCTTTAAAAGTAACAGCTCTTTAGTTTCCTTTTCCTTCTTCTCATTTCAACTCCCCAAATTTACATGCTGGCTCCATCTCCCAAACCACTAATAGCACTTGCCACACATGCACGAAGCCCTTTCCTTTCCCCATTCCCCACATCTCCGGATGGAATCTCCATCTGTGCACTTCCTTCTACCCAGAGCACTGGAAGATGGGTTTTACCTCCTGTCTATAGCTCATTCTATCAAGTCAGCTTCTTCCATCCTGTTCTGTCTTCTCCGTGATTTTGCTTCATCAGTATTCACCTTTCCCTCTCCTATAACTTCAACTTTTTCAAGCCTCTGCAAGAAAACATGCTCAACTCTCTCTTTTTCTAAATGAAATTTTGGGGCCTCTTTAATGTTGCCTTTAGCTATTCACCCATTCTTTTCTTGTTTCTTTTCCATCAAAATTTCTTGAAAGAGTTATCTTTTAAAAAATAAATTTTATTGATTATGCTATTATAATTGTCCCAATTTTCTTCATTTGACCTCTTTGCTGAGTACCCCCATTCCCTCCAGCAATTCTTCCTTAGTTCATGTCCATGGATCATTCATATAAGTTCTTTCCCTTCACTTTTCCTACTATTATTAACATCCCCCTATCTATTTTGTACCTGCCAGTTATTCTTCTTAATCCCTGAACCTTTTACCCCATTCTCCCCCTTCCCTTCCCAGCTGATAACCCTTCATGTGATCTCCATATCAATGATTCTGTTTTTGCTTAATTTGTTTGTTCGTTTTTTGATTCATTTGTTGATGATTGTGAATTTGTTGTCATTTTACTGTGCACAGTTTTGATCATATTTTTCTTAAATAAGTCCCTTTAACATTTCATGTAATAATGGCTTGGTGATGAAGAACTCCTTTAGCTTTTCCTTGTCTGAGAAGCACTTTATCTGCCCTTCCTTTATAAATGATAGCTTTGCTGGATAGAGTAATCTAGGTTGTAGGTCCTTGCTTTTATCACTTTGAATACTTCTTGCCAGTCCCTTATAGCCTGCAAAGTTCCTCTTGAGAAATCAGCTGGTAGTCTTATGGGAACTCCCTTGTAGGTAACCCTCTGCTTTTCTCTTGCTGCTTTTAAGATTCTTTCTTTATCTTTAACTTTTGGCATTTTAATTATGATGTGTGGTGATGTGGTCCTCTTTGGGTCCATCTTGGTTGGGACTCTCTTTGCTTCCTGGACTTGTATGTCTATTTTCTTTACCAAATTAAGGAAGTTATTTTCATTATTTTTTCAAATAAGTTTTCGGTTTCTTGCTCTTCCTTTTCTTCTTCTGGCATCCCTATGATTCAGTTGTTGGTATGTTTGGAGATGTCCCAGAGGCTTCTTATTCTATCCTCATTGTTTTAGGTTCTTTTTTCTTTTTGCTGTTCTGGTGAATGCTTATTTCTTCCTTAAGTTCCAAATCATTGATTTGATACTCAGTTTCATCCCCTCCACTGTTGTTTCCCTGTAGATTTTTCTTTCTTTCACTTAATGTAAACTTCATTTCTGCCTGGGTTGTTTTTATGTTGTTGCCATACTCAGTGGGTTCTTTGAGGCTTCTGATCACCAGTGTTTTGAACTCTGCATCTGATAGGTTAGTTATGTCCATTTCATTTAATTCTTTTTCTGAAGTTTTGTTCTGTTCTTTCAATTGGGCCATATTTCTTTTTCTCTTCAATTTGGCAGACTTCCTGTGTTTGTTTCGGTGTATTAGGTAGAGCTTCTTTGACTCCCTGTCTTAGTAGCATGACTTATTGTAGAAGAGCAGACCTGTAAATTGTGTGGGGCAGAGCCTAAGTAATTGCCAGGGTGGGGAAACCTGTTTCACCATTTTGTGGCTCTGTGTAGGGTTAGAGCTCAGAGACGGGGGACAATGTTTCTGCTTGGTTTCTGGAGGTGCTATGGACAGCTTCCTTCTAGGCAGAACTCTCAAATCTGCCCGGGAGGAAGCTACCTCCCAGCAATCATCCTTTTTCCAGTCTCCTTGCTTTTTCCTTGTATACCACTTGTGCCCTTCCAACAGTTGCCTTGGTGCTAAATCTAAGAGGGGGTGGGTCTGTCTAAGTTCTAAGTCCATGTCAACCCTTTAGGATGAGTCTTCTGATAATCTGGCAGTTTCTTCCACCACTACAACCCCCACT
The DNA here is from genome assembly GCA_004024845.1 of Tonatia bakeri. Classification (NCBI taxonomy): domain Eukaryota; kingdom Metazoa; phylum Chordata; class Mammalia; order Chiroptera; family Phyllostomidae; genus Tonatia; species Tonatia bakeri. The sequence continues at coordinate 143,609 of PVIA01003165.1, read as the reverse complement.
GGTGTTTACAGCCAGAAGTTATGGGGATTATCTTCCTGTCACTGGAATCCTGGGCTGCTGGGTGGTCTTGTTTGGGGCTGGGATCCCTTGCTCCTGATATATCCCTCCTAATTTTTATCCACCACATATGAATGTGGGATTTCCCATTCTACTGTCTCTCCACACCACTCCTGAGCTCTGTGCCACTCCATGGCTCTGAGCCTCTCCACCTTTCTCCACATCTCTACCCCTCCTACCCATCTGGATGAATATGGTTTCTTTAAATCCTTGAATGTTAGACTTACATACAGCTCAACTTTCTGATGGTTCTGGGTGATATTTGTTTTGTAGTCTAGATGTAATATTTTCTGTAGTTGTGCGAGGAGGTGAAGCATGTTTATCTACATCTCCATCTTGACCAGAAGTCATCAAAATTTCTTGAGTTATCTAAAACTCACTGTCCTTATTTCCTATCTCCTATTCACTTCTCAGTTGATTGTAATCTGGCTTCTTTTTGAATCTTCTGCAAATGACTCTTGTTCATGCTGATGTATCTCCCCATAGTGCAGTTTCCCAAAAGTCCTCCAATGTGAAGCTTTCTCTCAACCTGCCTGGGCATACCTCTTCCAGGCAGCTTACTACTCTTTAGTCTTTTATGAAATTCTAAGACTCTCAAAGGCATCTTTGTAGCCTATCATTTAATAAGAGAGATATTCAATAAGAGTTTGTTTAATGAATGAATCAATAAATGAATCTAAACTCCCAAATCTGTATCTATAACTGTTCCTTTTCATATGTTCCTAACACATACAGCCAATCATGACAGAATATTTTAATGTTTTATCAGAATTTCAAACTCAATATATCCAATACTAAAGTTTACCATTGTCTCCTGAAAACTGACTTAAGTTCTAGATGTTTGTAAATAACACCATTATAAGTTTCATTAGACAAAAATTAAAAATTGGTCTGCTGGAATCTCTTTTCCTCCACCAAATTATTTGAGTCAGTCACTAAGACACACCAATTTATCTTTAAATATATTTAAAAATTATACCCTTTCTTTATTTTCCACTGCTATTGCTTTAGTTGAAAATACATCATCTCACACTTCAACAGTTTTAATAACCACCTCACAGGTCACTCAACAGCCATCATTATTCCCTCTAATTCATTATCTGCACTTCCGTGCAATGCTCATTTTATTTTTTAAATATATTTTATTGATTATGCTATTACAGTTGTCCCATTTACTCCCCTCACTCCCCTCCACCCTGCACACCCTCTCCCACCCACATTCCCCGCTTTAGTTCATGTCCATGTGTCATAAGTTCTTTAGCTTCTACATTTCCCATACTATTCTTGCCCTCCACCTGTTTATTTTCTACCTACTGTCTATGCTACTTATTCTCTGTACCTTTTCCCCCTCTCTCCCCCTTCTACTCCCCTGTTACTATCCCTCCGTGTGATCTCCATTTCTGTGGTTCTGTTCCTGTTCTAGTTGATTGCTTAGTTTGTTTTTGATTTTGTTTTACGTGTGGTTGTTAATAATGGTGAGTTTGCTGTCATTTTACTATACATGTTTCTTTGTCCTCTTTTTCTTAGATAAGTCCCTTTAACATTTCATAAAATAAGGGCTTGGTGATGATCAACTCCTTTAACTTGACCTTATCTGAGAAGCACTTTATCTGCTCTTCCATTCTAAATGAAAGCTTTGCTGGATAGAGCAATCTGGGATGTAGGTCCTTGGCTTTCAGGACTTGGAATACTTCTTTCCAGCCCCTTCTTGCCTGTAAGGTCTCTTTGGAGAAATCAGCTGACAATCTGATGGGAACTCCTTTGTAGGTAACTGCCTCCTTATCTCTTGCTGCTTCTAGGATTTTCTCCTTCATTTTAATCTTGGGTAATGTCATTATGATGTGCCTTGGTGTGTGCCTCCTTGGGTCCAATTTCTTTGGAACTCTCTGAGCTTCCTGGACTTCCTGGAAGTCTATTTTCTTTGCCAGAATGGAGATGTTCTCTTTATTATGTGTTCAAATAACTTTTCCACTTGCTGCTCTTCCTCTTCTCCTTCTGGTACCCTTATAATTCGGATGTTGGAACGTTTAAAGATGTCCTAGAGGTTCCTAAACTTCTCCTCATTTTTTTGAATTCTTATTTCCCCATTTTTTCTGTTTGGTTGTTTGTTTCTTTCTTCTGGTCCACTCCATTGATTTGAGTACCAGTTGTCTTCCCATCACTATTAGTTCTCTATGCATTTTCATTCATTTCTCTTATCATAGCCTTAATTTTTTCATCTGATTTGAGACCAAATTCCACCAATTCTGTGAGCATCCTGATCACCAGTGCTTTGAACTGTGCATCTAATAGGTTGGCTATCTCTTGGTCGCTTAAAAGTATTGGCTTTGGGGCTTTGATCTGTGTTTTTGTTTGAGCTTTTTTTTTTTTTTTTGATCTGGTCGCACCTGTTACATCTGAGGGGCAGAGCCTTAGGTGTACTCCAGGGAGGGGCACCCCAGTTGCTGGGTTGTGATGTTGTATGTGGGGGTGGGGTCCAAGAGGAAATAATGGCGCTTGCTCCTTTCTCTGTCGGATTTCGGTCCCTTCTGCCACTTCCCCCAAGCTAACTGGGCCTTTCTGGTGCTAATTGCCATGTGGGTGGGCTTGTGTACATTCTAGGACCCTGTGGGTCTCTCCAGTGCACTCTCCTGTGAGGCTGGGAGTCTCTCCCTGTGCCTCAACTTCCTACAGGTGCTTTCAATCAGTGTCCCGAGGCCTTATTTCCTAGCGCTGGGACCCTGAGTTGTGTGGTCTGTCTCACTGCCCAGTTTTGCTTGGTTTATCTGCCTGCAAATGTGGCCCCAGACAGCCAGGTGCCTTGCTTCAAGTGCTTCGTTTCACAGTCGCCGCCTCCCTGGGTCTGCCAGTTGCCTGTGCACCCCAGTCCGCCTACTGCAGTCTTGAACTTGGGATGCCTTACGCACCCGGGATGTGTTAGGCATCCAGTGCCATGGCTTTTTGTGCCTCAACCCCTCTCCATCCGGCTACCTGACTCCAACCCCCTTCCGGTCTCGATGAATGTGTCCATTTTAACTCCTTGGTTGTCCGACTTCCATACAGTTCAATTTTCTGTCAGCTCTGGTTGTTATCTTATTTCTGAATTGTTGGTGACCTTACTTTGGCTGTGTGAGGAGGCACAGTGTGTCTACCTACACCTCCATCTCGGCCGGAAGTTGCAGTGCTCATTTTAAAACTGAAATCTGACTCACTTACTCAATAAATCTTTATTGAGCACCTAATAAATTTCAGATACTATGGAAGGCATTAGGGATATAGCTGTGAGCAAAATAAACTCTGCCCTCATGGAGTTAATACCCTATTGAGGAAACATCCTACTTGATGATTATCTCAAGATAATCATCTTGCTTTTCTAATTATGACCTTTCCCTAGTTCCCAATTGTTTGTGTGGTAAAATTAAATTAAAAAACCTTAAAATGATACACAAAGTCCCTTCACCATCCAGCTGGGTAGTTCTCAGCCTGTTGTATGAATTCAGATCACCTGAATTCTTTTTTAGAATGTGTCTGGGTGGGCCTCTTCTCAGAAGATTCTGATTGTAGGTCTGGGGTAAAGTCATCAAAACTGGAGCAGCTTTAGTCTCCCAAGTGATTTGAATACAGAATTTTGTGGACCACACTTTGAGAAATACTGACCTTTACTTTGCCTGCTTGTTAAGGCTGACCTTCTTCCACTTCTCCCTGTTTTTCTCATGTTTTAACAGTATAAATTATTTTATTTCCTTAACTACAATGTAATATTTGTTACTTCTGTGCACTCACTTATATAGGTTGTATTAGTCAGGCTAATTAACACCAGCTGCTATAACAACAACAAAATCAGTGACTTAATACAATGGAATTTATTTCTCTTTTACTCAAAGTTCAATGTAAGTATTCCTGAATAGACACTTTTTCTAGGCGGCTGTCTTGCAAATGGTTAATCAGGCTTCTTCAAGTGGATCTAGGCTCCTTCTGTCCTAAGGTGCTGTGAATATGTGTCCATATAAAGGGAAGAAATGTGGAGAAGGAAGGCACACTGAATAGTTAACCACTATAGACTAGAAGGGATACATATCATTTCTGCTCACATTCCATTGACCAGAAGTATTCACATGGTTCCGCTTAGAAGCAAAAGGGGCTGGGAAACATAGTCCTGACTAGAAAGCCTTTTTCCTAGTCAAAACTCCACTCATAAACTTTTGGTTGTCAGAGTTGACCCTGCGACCTTCTGCCTCTCTGATTACTCAATATCCATCAGCCCCCTTGTTCCCATACACAGCCCACATTCACTTCCCTCCCCATGAGGGCTTGTCCAGAGTCCCGTCTAGTCACTGTATCCAACCCACAGTATCCAAGTCACGTATCCAATCACTGTATCCAACTGTGATTTCTGAATGATGTGCAGTCTCCCCATTAGATTCATATGTGGCTATTAAAACATGTTGGCCAAGCAATCTGTGAACTACAGGGACAAGTTATCCTTCCTGCTTCCACCCCACATCTAATATGCAGTGGTGGAGCAAGGACAAGGTAGTCTCAGGACAGACACTCATTTGGAAACATACAAGACACAGCACATCTATTATCTCAGAAGTTATGGAACCTTGAGTATTTTGAAGGCTTCCTGCCTTGATGGTGGGGGGATTTTCTTGTTTAGGCCCACATACTATTTTTATAGGGATAGCTATCTTGTCAGTTTTTTCTTAGCCCCTGAACCTGTTTTATGCACCACATTTTTTTATCTTTCATTTGCATGTCGTGCTTGGCCACATCTAAAAAAGGTGTTGGGAGGCATCCTGTCCTTGGGGATTTCATAGATTTTACTCCCTTCTTCCTGCTCAGGCAAATTAGAGGGCCCAAATGTTATTGTACCACTGGAATAGTCAAAGACTCTTGTTTGACAATAATATTTCTTCAAAATTTGGTCACTTTCTGATCTATTTGCTTCTAGTCAATGTCGGGTGCCTCTAAGCATGCTCAAGAATTACTAGATATAGCACTTGGTACTGATTTATTTCATTGCTTCCTTTATACTGCTCCTTTATATTACAACCTAATAATGACCACCTTAAGAATATCTGAAACTATGTGTGGGACAGGAATAACTTTAATATGATCTTTACACTGAACCACTTTAATCAATCCAAAAAGGTTTTAAATGTCTGTGATTTGAAACTGTCTTTATTTTTTAAATTTTAATTTTTTAGTGCTTGATATCTTAAAGCAGTCAGCTTTCCAGTCATGAAAAACCTTATGTATCTGTTCTCTATGCTCTCATTTATGCTTGTAAGTCAGCTAATTCTTTCCAAATCAGGACATTTACTAACATCCTGTTTTTCAGCCTCTTCTCTTAGAACTGTAGACAGAGTAGGCACATCTGCCTCCCTACTCACCATATGAAAAAGTTTGACAGGTGTTTTACTGCTACATAACACAAATTACCATCTTTATAATCTTTGATATCAGTTTTCTTGCCACCTGAGAGCCAGGACAATGTCACATTGCTCTATTTCACTCTTCAATACATTCATAACTACAATTGCCACAGACCTTACCAGCCTGCAGGTGCCAATGGCATTCCATTAATAATATTAACTCTAATGCCACTGGAACATGTTCAAAGTCCTGCATAAAGATCTTCAGAGCCCTGAAAGGTCTTCCAGATACTTATGAGAATCATAATGGACTTCTAAACAGGTTGGCTTGCGTTAAACTGCTTCTGCTCTTTGGCCAATATCCTCTGAGCCCTGCATGTTGGTCCAGTTTCCATTATTTTCTGTTAGGCACCTGTTGGGCATGTCCATGTGCACTGGACATCTTCCATCTCCTATTGAGTATCTCAGTCACTGCTAGTGCTATTCTAACTTTCCCTTCTATAATGAACTAAATTTCTTAGTGCCAAAAGAGTGCTGTACTTTGCACTAATTTGTCCCCTACACTTGGTGCCACTTCTTGGTGTCATTCATAGTGTTTGTGCATCATATTCAAAATTCCTTCATGTACCCTTGTTCCTACAGCCTATTTCTGTGGCACTCCCTGTTCGTAGAGCTTAGACCACAACAACAAGCCTATCCTTGGTTCAGATGTGCCTCCTACACAAACTGGCTTTCTTATTTCTGTCTCCAGGCACAGTCACAAAATTTTCTCCTATCTGGTCTTTTTCTACTTGATAAATCAACTTATTCAACTGATCCCTTAGGATTTCTGGGCTCATACCTCTAAGCATTTAAAATGTAAAACTAGAATTTCCCATGAGTCCCTCTACAAATGCATTATGTTATATGAGTGGATAAGTGTTCTTTCTTTCTAGGTTATCCCTCTTACTTTGTTTAGCCAGAGAACTCCTGTTCAGTTTTCAAAACCCTAGTTCAAAGGTAACCTTCTTAGTGAACTATCTCAACCATCTCCACCCATCACCAGATAATCTCACTTTCTGATCTGTGCTACCTCAGTTTATAGCTTATTAGAATGATTGGTAAATATTAGCTTGCTTGTCTGTTTCATCTATGTTATAGTGAGATTTTTTAGTATATTCCATGCCTGCCATGTAGCAAGTATTTGGTCAATGTTAATTGGTTTAATTTTACCAAACTCCCTTTGTTAAAGCTCCTCTCACCTTCACAGGTGGTAAGCCTTTTTCAATCTGGCCTTCTTCTGTCATACACCTGTGGATAACTGGCTGCCTCTGAGAGGTCTGGGAAGTCAGTGAAGCACATGTGATTCTGAGAGTCATATAGCATGTAAAGATGTGCCCCCCACCTCCACCTGTTGCTATCTGAGTAGTTGACTTACCTTTGATGTGTCAAGGTTTTATGTGCTCCTAGTGTTTGAAAAGTTTTGGGATGATCAGCTTCCAGAACTGCATGTGGAAGAAACAAGATTTTGTCTTGCAATGTTATTCAAATTGTGACACAAGGCTCCTTGACCTAAGTTATGAGAAAACATGATATCGTTTTGATCTGAAAACTGCCATAGAAAGTAATTGTCCTCTGAAGCACATCTCAGACAATGTAGATACCAACTTAATTTTTCTCTTTCACTACTATTATTTATGAGACTAGGAGAAGAGAGATGTTTTTAGATGAAAGGTGAAATATTCTATTGTAGAAGTATGTTTTATGAGGAAGAGAAAGAGATATATAATTTCTGACTCTGGGTTTGCATAGGCTCCAGATATCATTTCAGTTATGACCTCAACACATTATTTAAGGCTCTGTTCTCTAGGATCTTGAAATCATAGTTTATTTTTTGATATAAAGCCCTGTCATTTGTGGGTAAATTCTCCCCTAACAATCACTAAGCCAAGGGCATTTTTTCCCCATGCATCTTCAAGGTTAAAGAGTTTCATTTACTCAGAATTCATTTAATAAATATGTGTATCTTGCCATAAATATGTTTTTAATGATACATGGTTTATATTGTAACATTTTTCACTAATTTGTTTAATGACAGTGCTCTTCTCTGTTGTGGTTTTAACTCAGGAATAAGGACCATAAGTAGAATGGGAGATTTAAGAACAAGTAAGAGGCCTTACAAAGGGGAAGCATCTTCAAGGAATTCTCTCAGTGAACGTCATTCTAAGTCTGAATGATCATGGGCTCTGGTCTCACACCCCAATATTGCACAGGTAAGCTGACTGCTATAGGGACAGTGGCATCAGCAGGGCTCTTCAGGCATTTGAGTTGTTTTGTGGTTGAGGAAGGTCCCTTGCTGGCTATCTCTTCCTAAGTGAGGGGAGTCCTGAACTGACCCTGAGAGGAGCTAAGCATGTGGGCTAGTGCGTGCTGAGATGGGTGTGTGGCAGAAGAGAGTGGGTGGGTCAGAAAGAGGCGGGTAAATAGGCTGGCGAGCATACAATGGAGAGAAGTGGGGGCATGAGTGGAAGGGAAGGGTGAATTGGGAGTGACAGAGAGGATAGAAGAGGGCTTTAAATTATAAGGCCACATGTTATTGTGGAACCCTTCTGGAAGATATCAGAAGTCACCATTGTCTCAGGATCCCAGGTATGGCCCATTTCCCATTTTCCAGTCTGCATTAGTGTCAGCCATGACCTGAAAATTTCCTCTTACTCCCTATACTCAGACCTCAAAACCAAAAGTTGACATCATATGAGGCCGAAAGAAGCCAGTGGCCCCTGCAATATCCAGAGTGCCAACCTGAGGGGGTTGTTGGAGCTGTCTGAGAGACAGGCAGTAAATACATTCTTCCCTCTAGGCCCGGGTTTCTCAGCTTGGCACTAGTAACATTTTGGGCTGGATAATTCTTTGTTGGGGAGGGGACTGTCCTGTGTATTGTAGAATGTTTAGCAGCATTCCTCACCTTTGTCTGCTAGCTGCTACTAAGCAATGCCCTCAGTTGTAACAACCAAAAATGCCTCCAGATAGTTCCTACTATCTTGAAGGGCAAAATTCCTTAAAGAGCAACAGTGCTTCTGTTTGAGAACAATTCTCTAGGTCAACATGAAGACAATCACATAGCCTCAAGTCCTTGTTTCACTGAGAACATTCTAGAATATGACCCTAGAATCTTGAGCTGGTCTCCTATATTTCAATCTTTTGGTCTCTCTGAACATGCCTTAAACCTGAATGCTGACCTTCAAAGAACAGGAGGCTGTTATTGCTTTCTGAATCCTGCACTTGGACTCCCATTTATAATATTATATTTTTCTGTAAAGGAAAACTCTTTGTGAAATATAGATGGAGCAGGAAGGTGTGGGGCATTTGAGAAGAGTTGATATAGGGAGTTCCAACAGACTGGTTTTGAATTATGTTTCTTCTGTGTAATAGCTTGTGAATCTGAACAATTTACTTAGTCTCTCTAGGCCTGTTTTCTGATTAGTAAATCATGATTTAAAAACATAACCCTCACATCATTTCAATGAAACATTTTGAGAAGAGATAATGCATGTATAGTGATTTATACATAGCAGGTTTTCAATTAAGAAACAGCAACAATTACTGTGGTCCTATCACTCAGCCTGAAGCTATATTTGGCATAGTACTTAAGGTTGATAAGAGTACAGATGGACTTCAGACATGAGCCAGAGAACAAGGGATTGTAGCTGTATCAATACTATAGTTTATTTTAAAAAATATTACTGTAGACCCAACTTCTTATCAACAATACGTGCAAGGAATAGGATACAAAAAAGTGTAAACTCAGGCCATGATCCCCAGGGGCACCAGCAAACCAAGTGTCTGTGCCAAGTGAACGGGGATGATATTATTCACCTTTGGTCTCAGAAAAAGTCGGTTCTGATCTATACCTTTGAGTCCTTTTGTTAAGCATAGAAGAATAGCGAAGGGCACTCCAGGTTTAGAGAAGGAACATCTCAGGTGTTTTGGGGGAAAGCAGGAGGGGTGAGTAGCTCTGTTTTGCAGGGCCAGAGGAAAAGCAGTGAAAGGCTGGGGTGTGTGACTCTGGGGGCTGGGCTCATGGAGGACTGTAGTTCATTGCCCTTAGTGAGCAAGTCTGCCTGGCGGAGCGACAGACAGTGAGGGTCAGTTACAAGAAAAAGCTCAGGCCCAGAGGAGACCCAGAAGCTGAAGAGCCGGATGGAGTCAATGTGGCAGTGAAATGCCCGCGCATATACAGTCACTGTTCAAGTTACAGAGGTTTGAAAGCTCAGTTTTACCTGATGACTAAATATTAAAGTACTAGTAGTTTGAGTTGCTAAAACATTGCTGAATTTTTGAACTACCTTGCCCTTTTCTCATTTGTTCTTAGCCATTATTTTCTTCTGTGATATTCATTTTCTTTCTAATTGCAGTGCAGGCTTATTGAGAATATACCATCTTTTGAGCTTTTCATTTATAGCATAGAAAAATGCAACCTCGTTTCTTTCATAATATATTTTTAAAGAGCAATAGTGAATCTCTTGAAATTTTTAACTGGCTATTTAATGGTAGACTTACCTTGAGCTCAAAACTCTTCCAGACAATCAATGATTGTTCTATAAAAATTCAGGGTTATTAATTATTGCTGATACTAACACTCTCATCCTCCCAGCTGTATGATTCAATGTGTTTAAAACATTACTCTTCTTACACATGAGGCTGGGCATAAATACGGCAGGAAAGTACTAAATTAATGATCACCTCATTTCAAGATAGACTCTTCTATTTTCCTGAGTGTGCGTTTAAGATTAGATAAGGGCACTGATTCCTGTGTGACTCTAGGAGATGACACAGGAGAAGGGAGACTTTGAAAGCTCACAGGAAATCTTGCCCTGCAGGAGAGGGCACACATTTGCATGCATGCATGTGTGTGCCTGTGGAGGAAGAGGAGGGGTCAGGGGATGGAGACCAGATTTGGATCTGAAAGCAAGCAAAGGAAAAATCACTGTCATTGATAGAGAAAGGAAGAGGTCCTTTCTCAGGTCCAGTGAAAATCAAGGTAGTGTCTTGGTCACTGAAGTCAGCCTTAGGGAGTCAGATTTTCAAGTACTCATTCAAAAGGTATTTTGAGTATTTATTATGTGTCAAACACTGTTGTAAGTCATAAAGATATGGTGGGGAACAAATCAGAGGAGGTTCTGTCCTCTTGAAGCATCTATTCAAATGGAGGACAGATTTTATACACCTGCACGTATACAAGATAATTCTAGAGGGTGATAAATGCCGTGAAGAAAATGAAATAGGGTAAGGTAATAAAGAGTGGGTGGCTTCAGGTTCTTAGGGTGAAGATTAAAGAAAAAATCCCCTCATGTTTCTGGCAGGGAGAGAGGAAAAGTAATCATTTTGAAATACATCCACAGCGTTCTGTTCTTTTTAACAAAGGTCTTCTCTCAAGGAATGCTATGTTATCAGAATCTAACTGAAGTGGGTTTTACCCAAGCCTAACCAATAAGAGGTAAGGGACATATGCAATACCAGCCTCATGGAGCCTTCCTTTCTTACCTCAGAGAGAAAAGGGCTGAGAAGCACTTGTGAAGGTCACAGCCTAGGGGCAAGGGCCCCCTATAAGACTGAGCTCTAATCACAGGATTATAGAAAGTCTTCCCTCTCCCACACTTCACTACCACGTTCACAGGGCTCCCACGTTACAAAGGGATTACAAGGGAAAGAACTGCAAGGCTCAGACTATATTTAAGAAGGGAAACTCAAAGAAAACAGAGGAGACAAATATGAGGACACCTTTAACACCTACAGCAAAGAGTAAACCACCTGATTCCTAGCCAGATACACATAAAACCTCACACTAAAAGTCCATTTGCCACAGTTCCTTTTACCCAATAATCATGTCTGGCTTACAAAAAATTACAAGGCATATATGATATTGTAATATATATTATGATAAGAAATATGTATTTGGTTTTTGTTTTCAATTCCTAGCACAAAGCTCCTAAAACGCTTGGAATCTCTGGAGTGTCTTTTGCATACTAATGAGATGGCTGGTGGCAGGGGACCCTGAGATAGCTTCAGGATGGGAGCTTGTCACCAGAAAGTCTAAGGAAGTGATCAGAGTTGGAACTTTCATCCCCACTCCCCAGCCTCTGGGTAGGGTGTAGGGACTACAGTGTGTGTTAACTGCAGTGACCAATGACTTAATGCATTACATCTACATAATGAAGCCTTTCTAGAAGTCCTAACCGTCAGGGTTCAGAGAGCTTCTGGCCAGTGACCACAGTGAGGTATTGCCAGGGTGGCATGTGAAGAGAGGACATGGACGCTACAGCCTCTTCCCTCACTCCTTGTCCTGTGCACCTCCTCCACTGGCTATTACTTTATAATACTGAGGTAAATCAGTAAATGTATGTGAAGTGCTTTCCTTAATTCTGTGAGCCATTCTAGCAAATTATGAAACCTGAGGAGGGGCTTGTGGGGAGTCTTTATTTATAACTGATCCATCAGAAGTACAGGAAGCTTGGGACTTGCAGTTGGCATCTGGAGTGGAAGACCAGTCTTGTGGGACTGAGCTCTTAACTTATGGGGTCTACACTAACTGTCAGTAGTTAGTGTCAGAACTGAATTAAATTATAGGGAACCCAGTTTGTAACCGGAAAGCTGGAAAATTGGCTGACATGAGCTCAGGACTTGATAAAAGCCAGTGGGGTATCAGAAGGTGGTAGCACTGGAGGGTTTCTCTAAGAAGCTGACCCTGAGCCAAAGCCTGAAAGGTGTGAGAGCCATTCACAGTCCGAGGAAGAGTGAACTAGACACCAATAAACAAAAGCAAGGCACAGAGGTGGGATAGAGCTTTGATTAAAAGGAAACAGAAATGGCAGGTGATATGGAAAGGGTAAAGATGAGGTCAGAGAGGTGAGCAGGAGCCATGCCTTGTAGGGTCTTGTAGACCAAGGTTAGAAGTTGGGATTTAACTTGACTGTAATTCAGGTATTACCATTTCTTTCTTTCCCATGAATGAATCAATGTGGCTGTGCAGGAAAGACGAGATATAGACCCCTAAGATGAGGTGGCCACTGCCTCAGCAGGACAGACTCTGTCCTCTTTCCCTCTCATTCCACAACAGGCTAGGTTCCTTTAGGACCATTACATTCTCCCTATGGGAAGAGCTGCCAAGTAAAACCCTGATCAGTCCCATTACAGGCAACCATCGGCAGCAAACCTCCATTGGCTTAACTTCCCTGTTAGCCTGCTGAACCTCTAGCCTCCTGTGTCCCTGCTCATGGCCCAAAGACAAAGTGCTTGCTTGTTATGTCCTGGACACAGGCTCAGTTGTCTGACCCAGTCTTCCTCCTGTCAACCTAAGAGTGCCTCAACCTTGCCCCTTAATCCTCATTATTTTTTTTTACCCCTTTAACCCATTATTAAGATAAGGAAGATCCAGATCTACAGGGGAGGGTCTGATCTTGTACTGGGCTTTGTCCTTGGTCCTTGGCCCAAAACTGGCTTCTGTGGCCACCTGGGTCAGGGAGGAAGAAGCATGTCTCTAGTCCTGCAACCCAGACTGACCTTCAACCTGCCACACGTGCCTCCTCCTCAGTGCTTACATATGGTTTGGCTCTTCCTGCCATCCTAAACCTCGACTCCAGTGCAGCCAGGTGAAACCCTTGGAGCCTACCCTCAGGCATGGCTCTGACAGATGGCAGAGAGACAAATAGATAAACAAATCAAATAAAATAATCACCAGGCTGCTGTCATCTCTGGATTCCTTATTTAATTGATTGATTTCCATAGAAAAGGCCCGCTCTTTAATCTAGTGCATTTATCTGAGTATCCCAGCTGACAGAGATAATCATGGGCCCTATAAACCAAGAGGAGGCACATTTATGTTCATAAATATAGCGGATATTTACCTATTGGTTCTGGTTTACATTTATTCCATATGAGCTATCTTTCCCTTTCATGACAAGTTAAAGGTCACTCTCAAATATTTGTATACCCCATCCTTCATAGCTGCTATTTTAATAATAACCAGGATCATAAACACCACCATTCATTGAGCTCCTTCTCACGCCAACATAATAACATAACACCCTTCACACCCACCCCGCCCTTCTATAGGCACACACAGAACTTACAGCAGGGCGGAAATGCAAAAACTTTTCATTCCCACTTTTCAGATTAGGAAACTGATGTTCCTAGATGTCAGGCTATTTTTTCAAAGTTGCTCATCAAGAAACTAGCAGAATTCAAACCCTGGCCTTTCAGAGTAAAAAAAAAAAATGCTCTCTCAGGTGTTCTCAGGCTGAAGCTTCTGAGACCATCTGCAAGGGTTCATGCAGCCGAGGGAGTTGTCAGTGATTGCAACAGGTCAAAAACGCCTTTGACTGGTATCCGCGGCCTAGAGCAATGAGTTTGGTTAGCCAGTTATGCAAGAACATATCTTGCTGCACTCCTGACCCGTATTCCACCTGTAATATTGCATCTGATTTTCTAAATTGGAGTCTCTGAATCTTCTGCTAGTCTGGGAAGTTTTCATCTTGCCCACCCATCCCTACTGAATAAGGTGCTTGGTGCAGAGTCAGCATTTGTGGAATGAATGACTTCTTTGCCGTCTTCTTCAGTGGCATTCCCTCTACTTCATGTCTACCCTGGATCCACACCCCCTGCTCAGTCCCCACCAGCCCCAGGACAAGCTCCCTCTTCATCTTCATCCTTAGAGACTTTTAGAAGATCACTATATTTTTAAGCCAGTTGTTATCACTTGATATTTTTGTAATTATGTTAAATTATATTGATGTATTTTTAATGGGTAATCATATATACTCTATAAAGTTCAAAAGCTTGCAAAGGGTATGGTTACAAGTAAATCTAGCGTTTGCCATTTCTTATGGACACTCATGTCCCCATGTGTGCTTTCAGAGACAGTCTGTACATACGCAAGCAAGTGTGTACGTGCGCCAAAATGCAAACACACAATTTGCATTCCCCCTCTGAGGACTGCATGTGCAGTGTGCTATTGTATATGGTAAAATATTTCATTTAGGTGGTTTTCAATGCCAAAGTACCTGATGCATTTACTAAATGTATTATTTAGACTGTTTCCAATGCCAAAGTACCAGAGACATTCAGTAAAAACTACACTGTATTGTTTGATGCGATGCCGTAAAAGTGGCCATAGAATCTCTGCTTCGGCGGGGACTGGACCTGAAGTGTCATGCAGTGGAGCTGCTGAATGGCTTCCCGGTGAGTCCGACGGACCGGCACAGCTTCCGACTGTGCCTTCGCAGGGTGAGTCCGACTAAGTTAAGACTACTCCATGCTGCTTCCCATACAAAGACATTCAAGTGGCCTCAGGCAACCCCTGACCCCTGGGTAATAATTCTGGCTTTCCTAATACCCTTGCTATAGGAAGAGCTACTGAACCAGTTTGCAAGACCCAGAAAAACAATGGCAGAATGGTCAGCTGCTTGAGCAAGTTTCAGGCTTGCTGAAAGCTTTAATGTTTGTGAATAGAAAAACAACGAAGAAAAATATAAAGAGGGAAGTTTCATTTCAGAAGTCCAATGAGAAGTTTTATTTTTTTGTTATTATTTTAAACAAGAAACCCATGTTCCTCATATTTTATCTTGGCTTAAGGTGATGTCCTAAAGTATGAACATATTTCTAAAGTAGTTTGTTCTTATAGGATGGTGGGTTAAAATATTTTGTTCTTGCCCTGGCGGGTGTAGCTCAGTGGATTGAGCGCGGGCTGCGAACCAGGCATCGCAGGTTCAGTTCCCAGTCAGGGCACATGCCTAGGTTACAGGCCATGTCCCCCAGCAACTGCACATTGATATTTCTCTCTGTCTCTCTCTCTCTCTCTCTTTCTCCCTCCCTTCCCTCTCTAAAAATAAATAAATAAAATCTAAAAAAAAATATTTTGTTCTTGCAAATCCTGGAGACCAGGTTCATTAAGAGAATCAAATAAAAGGAAACTCAGGCTACAGATAAGAGGGAAAGTTGTTGGGTTTTCTTTTGTTTGTTTGTTTTGCTTTTTTTGGTCAGGATCTCTGACTACATAAAGGATTTCTCCAAACATTCTCCTCAAACTGTCCCCAACTGGGAGGGAGTCTGCTTTTGGTGAAAGGACAATGTTGCACTAGCCTCTGACCTGGGTTCTGGGAGGCCCTGCCTTCCAAAAGCCCCCTTGGGAGAATCCAAGGCTCTGTCCCCATGGAGTGGTCAAGGGCTGCAGCTATGCATATTGTACCTGAAGTACACGGACTGTTTTCCTCTAAGTACTACAGAAAAAAATGGTTGAACCATTTTTGTTTGTAATCTCCCATTCTGTTATAGAAGAACCAATCATTCAGTATTATCAAAACTACCCCCATTCATTGGGCTTTCGGGTGGATTGCAGCCTGGGCAATCACACAGTATAGACAGAGCTCCCTGTGCAGCAACACCACTGTTCCAACCCTGTAATTCCTCCCTCGGAGACAGGTGGTTTCCACCAAAGCCACCTCGATGAGCCCAGCAGCCTTTGCTTTTCCCTTTCTTCACAGAAGTAATGGGAATTTGATGCTTGAGGCTTGGTGAGGCCTGGAGAAGGCAGTCAGCATTTGGTCAGAGGGAAAAAAAAGGCAATAATCCAATATAACAAGAGCCAGTTTAAGCTTAGTTCAGATTGGACTATGGCTATGAACTCTTGACTGGGGACCTACAGGGGTCATTTACAGCAGAGTTATTTACTTGTATGTTTGGCTAGATTAAACGTTTCTTTCTGGATATTCTCTCTGGGGACAGAGGACTAGAGGTGGAGGGGGAGCTTGATAAATATGCCCTTTTGATATGTGTCAACTTCTTTCTTGCTATTTCCATTTCTCTTGGTAATAGCTGCAAACCGATTCAGATGCGTGTCGCTGTTCTCCCCTAAGTCGAATGCCAGTCTAGCTCTGGGAGAGAAACTGAGTGTGTGGAGCTCAGTCTGGTGAGTGGCTTGCCCAGGGGGACTGACTGCCTTCTGAGAAGGCAGATGCAGAAGGAAACTTGACACACCACTTCCACAGGCACATGGTCTAACCTTGGTGCCCAGGAGAAAGAGTGACATGGTCACGGGCAGGGGGCATCCCCCTCATTGCTGCACAGGGTGTAGAGCGGCCTCAGCCCAGTGACTACACAGAAACTGATTTTCTTTGGCACCTTGCACATCTGACCTTCAAGAACGTGGAAAGGTGGCCCTCTTGGCACAGACCGCACCAGCCCTTTGGTGGGCTCCAGCAGCTCTAAAGCTCAACTTTGTGCACTGATAACAGACGTTCAAAGTACTTTTCAAGAATCTATGTGAGAATTTCCTGGGCCTTTAGAGATGCAGAGGATAAGTATTTTGTAAGTAATTTTAGTAAACAGGCAGGAGGAAAACAAACAGAGAAATTAAGTATTTTGCCTTCAATGTGATCCTTTGTGCATGTCCTGCTGTATGAGCTGTGGTGAAACCGGTGCAAGCTATCCAAAGCATGTCCTTCAGCTTGTTGTTCCATATCTAGTCACTATTGGATAATGACATGAAATGAAACATAAGTGGAATTTTGTTATACAGAGAGTGTGACCAATGAAAAGAAACAGGAAATAAACATCAAAAATCTGCTTTACTCTGATACCTAATATTATTTACTATCTGTTCTAAGCATTTCACATAAATAATTTCATTTATATGAAGTGATCCCAACAACCCAGTAAGGTCACACTGCTATCCTTAATTACAGATGAGGAAATTGAGATTTAGAGATGTTAAGTAATTTTCCCGAAGCACGATAGTAATTTGTGGATCTTGGAAATGAAGACAGGTCTCTCTGACTCCAAAGACTGTGTTTTGATCACCAGATTAGATTCCTCCCCTGTGATTTACCTAAAATCCTGTAATTCCCTAAACAGGATTGGAAAGGAAGCAATAGTTGCATATTCTCCGGGTATGAGAACTTCTGGAGAGTCAGCATTCTTACTGCTTTGCACTTAATGGGTATACGGTTTAAGGTGAAAATAACTATACAGCCTGTGATTTTTGCTGCTATATCAAAGAGAAGGGGAGGAAATGGGAGAACTATGTCCTATTTTAAGGAAGGAGAGAGATGGGGAACTATTATTCATCAAATAGGAACTATGGGCAGGCATAGTATTTGACACTATATATACTGCTTCTCTTCTGTCTTTCTGGTGTGGATCCTATCTTAGAGCTTCAAGAAGGGCTCCTTGTGGCTTAACTAATCTCAAATTTAAAATGCAGAACCTAGCAGCTATTTCTACACAGAGGCCTCCCACACAAACTGCATTTCAGGGAGAATTCTGCACTAAACTACCTGCTTCCTGCACTGAATTACCTTCCTGCACTATATTCCTACCATCTGAGCCAGGCTTTATATAGGAGTTCCTGGGATCATATTTCAACCAATAGGACTGAAGGATTTCTCCATCCATTTGGAGCTGTACAGCTATGTTTACCAACCAATCAGAGCAGCTTCTTTTCCCTTTCCACAAAACACTAAAGATTACATTCCCCTGGCTGGAGCTGAAACACCGAAAATGAGATACCAGAGACGTGGGAGCATAGCAGAGGAGATCAGCACAGGAGCAGAGCGGAGCAGAGCAGTACAGGGCAGGGCAGAGCAATGCAGGGCAGAGCTGCATGCCTTGAAAGGGGCCTTGCCCCAGGTCTCCTGACAGCGCTGCTATTTTTCAGTGCTGTTTCCTATTTGAGTTGTAACACTACTAAGCTGTTCCACAGCTGTGCTGTATCACATCTGAGCTGTTTGCAACTGAATTCTTTTCTCCCTCATCACATTCGAAATGGGGGATTCCTGTTAGTTTTGTGCTGATGCCAACAACCATAGATTGATACTGGGGAATTAGGATGAGTCCACTTCTACATTTTTGTTTGTTTTTGTATTTCCAAGTTCTTCATCAGTGAATATAAAGTAAAATAAGTGCTAAGTTCTTGGGTCTTGGAGGATCAGTTCCATAGATTATGTAATTATATTATAATGCATATAATATATACTACATATGCATTTATTTTGTTGTGTAGTATTATACTTATTTAATTCTGTAACTCTATAAACAAGTGGA
This sequence comes from Tonatia bakeri, assembly GCA_004024845.1. Taxonomy (NCBI): domain Eukaryota; kingdom Metazoa; phylum Chordata; class Mammalia; order Chiroptera; family Phyllostomidae; genus Tonatia; species Tonatia bakeri. Next base: position 125,121 of record PVIA01003165.1, on the reverse strand, counting down.
GAAAAATAGAAGAGAATGAAATCATGTGCTAAAATCCATAAAGCAGAACCAAAAATGCCATTGAAAGAGAACCATAGGGACTGGAGTAAGCAGAGAAGATTCCCAGAAGGAGGGACAGCTTGAGTTTGACTTTTGCTTGGTAGAAACTAGCTGGTTGGGCTCTGGCAGACTAGCTTGCATTAATTAGATCAACCCCCTCACCATCACCACAGAAAAAAATGGGTTTAAAAACTGTTGTGTAAAGGCATCGAAAGCTTCCAGCACAGCAAAGACTTGAGGGTCCTGGAGGAAAAAAATATTTAGCCAGGCAGGTGTGACACTTGGCACTGCCTTATCCCTCAAGATATATGCAAACTCTAAAGTAGCAGCGGAGAGGGGTTTTGATATTCCTCTAGGGCTGAGAGAACAATGAAATTAAGCACCATCCAAGGGAGAAAAGCCCTCACAAGCACTGGAAGCTTTTTGTTGGGACCCTTAAAGGGCTTTATTTTAAGAGTAAAGGCAAACTGGAAATAGACCACCCTTCACAGAGACGGAAGCTCCACCTAAAGCACCTCAGCTCAGATTAGATGAAGATCTCTGCTCCTGCTCTAACTGCTGCCACAGGCAAGGCTATATGTACAACCTCTCTGGAGGACCAGAACATCAGTCAGAGCCAAAAGGTGGTAATTGTTATTAAAAACAAAATGAAAAACCAAACCCAAACAAACCCTCCTCAAAATAGGCATGGGAAAATATAAGAATTGATCCAAAAAAATCAAGAGGACCAAAGTCTGTAAAAATTTGTGCATAGAAAACCCACATATTTCAGTTAGCAACTTTAAATAATTGTTATTACTAGGTTCAAGAAATTAACAAAATGGAGAATTTCCACAGAGAAGTAAAAAGGAAAGTGTCAAGTGTAAATTCTAAAACTAAAAATTATAGTAACTGAATTTAAAAACTTAATATATGTGTTTAACAATAGATTAGGCACAATTGAAAAAGAAATATATCAGACTGAAGCATGGGAAGAAAAAATAATATACATAAAAGCTAAAAGATTTATGAAATGTGGTGAAAGACATAATGTTTATATCATAAAGTTAGGAGAGAGAGAATGGATGAGAAGCAATATTTGAAGAGCTATTGCTAAGACTTTTCCAAAACTTCAAGCCAAAAGATCTAACAACTGCTACAAAAGCTCAAGCAGTATAAATACAAGACACCCATGCCTAAGGACATCATAGTAAAACTGTCAAAAACTAAATACAAAGAGATCTTAAAATCAGCCAATAGAAAAAGAAACATTACCTTCAAAGAAAAAAATATACAGAAACAGTGGAAGTCAGAAGACTATGATTGACAGCTTCAACTTGCTGGTGGCAAAAATTCCTGCTAACTTAGAATTCTATGTCCAATAAAAATATTCTTTAAAAAAAGATAAAGCAAAGCTAATTTCAGACTAACAAAAACAGAGAAAGTATTACCAGAAGACCCACACTGAAAGAAAAAAATTGAAGTTCTTTTTTAAGTAGAAGGAAAATGATCCCAGACAGAAGTATGAAAATACATGAAAAAATAAAGAATGAAAAATAAAGAAGGTACAGAAAAAATTATGGAAAGAATAATAAGGGGTAATAGGGGGAGTCATCAAGGAACATGTATGAAGGACAGATGGACAAAGCCAAAGGGGGTAGGTTTGAGGGTGGGAGGTGGGGATGGTGCGGCGTGGTGTGGTGAAAATGGAGACAGTTGTACTTGAACAACAATAAAAATAATAATAATAAAAGAATAAATATGTGGGTAAAGCAAAATGTATAAAACAAATATAATAAATATAGCATTGGGTTTAAAGTACATTTAAGACATGACAATAAAAGCTCAGAAGGAGGAAGGGGTAGCTGGAGGTAAAATGTCTTAGTATCTTTCAGTTGTCTGAGATGTATATGTCTCAATTTAGATCTTAATAAGTTAAAGATTAATCTTGTAATCTCTAGGGTAACCTCTTAAAGGGTAATGGGTAGAGGAGAAAATTGTTATACTGGGTTCACCCAGAAGCGGTTCCTATGACAAGCATTTAAATACAGGTAGTTTATTTGGAAGATGACCTCCAGTAAAAGCAGGGAAGTGTGGGTGGAAGACTGGGACGGAAAGGATGTCACAATATGTCATCAAGTAACTTACCTGTGGGAGCAGCTGGGCTTTCTGTCGGGGAACACTGGCAGCCAGGGTAAAGCAATTTAGAGTTATCTCATCCGAAAGGCGACCCCAAAATTACTTACCCCAGGGTGGTAATTTCCTGGCACTTCTGGCTCTCAGCAGAGAGGATTCTCATGGCCAGAGTGAGCTTTTGGAGGCAGAATTACCGGTATGAGCAGTAGGAAGTTGGGTCAGAGTGCAAGGAAATGATAAACTCCAAGAGGATGTGGATGGGGTAACAACAGATGTTACAATACCTAGAACAGTGTGTGCATGTGTATACCAAAGACATATGGAAGTATATACATAGTAGCATTATTATAATGGTGCCAAACTAGAAACAACCCAAACTTCCCAATGGTAGAATAAACAAATTTTAATATATTCATGCATGCCAATTATATAGCAATGAAAGCAAACCACAGCCATAAACGAGAGGATGGCTGTCTTACAAACATAATAGGGAGCAAAAGAAGCCAGATGCTACGGAATGCACACTGAAGATTCCAGTTACATAAAAGTTCAAAAATCTACAAAACTGATCTGTGGTGTTAAAGTAATGGATACCTTTGGAGAGCTTTTTAACTGTGTGGGGATAAGCAAGAGGCTTTCTGGGCTGTTGATGATCCAATTCTTGATCTCAGATGGGTGTTACACAAGCTCTCTTGTGGTAGTGCACATAACTCCGTATTTATGACACGTGTACTCTTCTGTATTATGTTAAACTTCATCTTAAAATGTTTATTAAAATAAAAAATAAAAAAGCTGGGTGGAGAGGCAAATAAGGTGCAATGGCCCACACCAGCGACTTTATACTTGAAGTGTCTCTGGCCATGAGAGGAGTGCAAACAAAAAATCAATAGCAGGAAGGTGAGAATGAGCAAGATGTGTGGGGAAGTGGGAAGGGGCTGGTCTTTGGGAACTGGAAAGCCCTATGGTAGGTACTGTTGGGAATATTAGGCTCAATTAGTGAGGCAGAATCAGTTGTGGGAAACTGAGGAATTCAGCCTCAACAACACGGAATATAAATTCACTGCTGCATGTGAAACTCCAGGCTCTGTTCCAATAGCCATCCCTCTTCCCACATAAACCCATTCATTAGACAGTAGAGGTGACTTCTACTTTATTAATGTGGTAAAGTATGTAACCAAGGTAGGCACTTAATTGATAGTGATGAAATTAAAACTAGCAATGATGGGGAACCTTAGTTTCCTTCAAACAAAATGTGGACAATACTGCATACCTTATCTGGTGGTTGTGAAAATTATTCATTTGGAAATTTCAACCTTGTATCTTGAGGGCACTGAACTAGATACCATGTGCTAAATAATGGGTTCAGTTATGTGAACCTGTCTGGCCCATATCATGAATGGGATGGAATTAACTATCTGTGATTAACTATGAGAGAGTGAGTAGAGAGGCAGCTCAAAGTAACTTAATCTAATTTATGGAAAGAAGTGTTTTGAATACAAATAGGAACAGGGTTAGTGATACTATGTGTTCGAGGGCCAAGACAACATATATTTAAGGAGGTGCCATTACTCTGACAGACAGGGCTTTCTTATGAAGGGTGTATTCTGATCTATCTGCCACTTTGTCTTTTTTCCCCTCTAACACAAAAGGCAAATGAAAATTAAAATGGAAACTGAAGGGGGCAAGTAATGAGTATTCTGATTATTAACGAATTTTTTCAAGCCTTCAGATAGCACACAGGCTTGAGACGGTCTCGTTTGAAACCCTATTAAGAGCAGAACAGCTATGCCCAAGGATGTTATGATCATGTTTCCTGCCAAACATCCCTTGTCAGCCCCGACCAAGGAAGTGAAGCTGCCCTCCAGTGAGACTGCGACTCATCTTCGGGAACTAACTGCCTCACAGCTGAAGTGACACGATGGTTCCCCTGTTGCAATGGACATTTGTCTTTGAGGCACTGCCAACCAACTAAAGATCAAAAGGCAGGGCAGATGATAAAATGTGTGTACACACTCGAGAGCCAGGGAAATGAGAGATTTCTCTGGTGTCCAAAGGTGATGGAGAGGACAGTACAGTGGAGGATTTTTTTTTTCATAATAATAGCAATTCATATGAATTTAATGGAGATTTTTTATTGATTGATTTTTCTTGCAAGACCAGCTCAACTGTTCATGAACAATTGAACTGCTTTCAAATTCTGATTATGTCAATTAACAATCAGCAGAAAGGACTAGACTTCAACTGACTGTCACAACCAGCTCCAAGTTCCAGAGTATTATTGCAAAACCCAAGGCTAGGTCTGCACAGTGTTTTTGTAAAAGCCATTGTCCACAGGTGGTCACAATCAGTAGCTGGAGGGGAAAGGGCCTTGGACTCCCACTGCCTGCCTGCCTGGGCTTCCTTGACCTCCTGCCTGGACTCCACATTCAGCCCCTAAGGCTTCTGACAATGTCTGTGCCAACAAGCAGACAAGAGAGCACAATACAAACACATAGACAGCATGAGAAACTGCCTGCTAAGTGTGACAAAGGAGCCCTCAACACAGCACAGGCATATGGAAAGCCGGCATGAAATTATCCTGTGCTCAGGCTTAGGAACTGAGCAGGCTTTTTCTATTGAGTTCCCCTTGCTGGGTGGTTACAAGCCCCTCTTTGCTGCAGCTGTGAAAACCCTGGCTAGGTTGTCTTTATCTGACAAATCATTACTAATGTGAAACAAAATTCTCTATCTTCCTTTTCACTCTTCTGTTTTGCTTTGGCCCTTACATTGTAGCTTACTTTCTGGGTTTCTAGGTAAAATGTGTGTGTGTATACAAAATAAATCAATAAATTCAAGAAGCTCCTCCATGAACTTCTCTGCATTGAAATCCTATTAAGAGCAGAACACTTAGCTCTTCTTAACAGAGAGGTCTCTTTGTTGCAGGAAGAAAACCTAGTCCTGGAAAATGCACTTTTATCTTCAGAGAACCTTGAGGATCTTCTGCATTTTAAAGAAATTCAGTAGAGCACCCTCTGTCTCGATACCAACTAACACATATCCCTACAGGAGAAAAGAAGGTGAACCAACTCATGCTTCCTTCCTTTGGCAGCGTCTTCCAAGTGCTCAAGCTGATTTTCCAGTGAGTACTTGACAAAGAATAATATCTTATCCTTTGAAAGCTTTTACACTTGAATTATCATTTCTTAAGGGTAAAAATCATAGTGTCATGGAACATGGAAAACTGTGATGACTTTGCAGGGGTAGGACTGGTAGGCAATTCAAAAACAGTGTGTGGGTGCTGGTACCCTGGGTGATGCTCAGAGCCAGTGGCAGCTGCCAGAAGGTTCTCTGTTGTGGCTTCATTTTCTCTTCTGAAGCAGATTAGATGAAGAAAAATGAACTTTTTTTTCCTCAGCCTCATTTGAGCATTCATTGTATGGTCGTTATAGAACTCAGAGGTAGTGAAAACTGGGTCAGCACTTCCAGATTTTTGGTTTTCAGATTTTTATAACTCAACCATGAGTATTACACATAGGAAGAAATGAAACACCCACTAGAAGGGGAAGATGGTTTTCCTTTTGTCTTTCTGAAGAAAAAAGGGCGTGGTGCTGGTCCCGGGCGTTCTGTAAGCTTTTGCAGTAATAACAATGAGATGATGAGCACTCCCCACCTGCAGGTTCTAGGGAGACATTCTTCACTTTTCTAAATCCACTGTCTTCATATAAACAACTCCAAATTTAAATCTTTGGATTTTTTTTCTTTTTCTAATCTCTGGCCTAGATAAAATGAAAATCCAATGAACATTCAACATTGAAATTAAAAATTCTGCTTTGATTTCTCTTATCCATTCATTAATCTAGTCACTTACTATACATTTATTCACCATCTTCTTTTTCTTTTCTTTTTCTTTTTTTATTGTATTTTTTCCATTACCATTTATCTCCCTTATACTCCTCCCCTTACCAATTATCACATTGTTATTCATATCCATGAATCCTTTTTCCTTTTTGCTTGATTCCTCCACCCCCAATCCCTCCCCAATAGTTTTATCCCGCTCTCTATCTATGAGTCTGTCTCTATTTTGCTTGTTAGTTTAGTTTGTTCATTATGTTCCACATGTGAGTAAACTCATATGGTATTTGTCTTTCTCTGACTTACTTATTTCACTTAGTATAATGTTCCCCAGGTCCACACATGCTGTTACAACGGGTAAATTTTTCTTCTTTTTTATGGCTGAGTAGTATTCCAATGGGTAAATGTCCCCTAGATGCATTATCCACTCATCTACTGATGGACACTTGGGCTGCTTCCATATCTTGGCGATTATAAATAACGCTGCAGTGAACATAGAGGTGCTTATGTTCTTTTGAATTAGTATTTTGGGTTCCTTCCATTATACTTCCAGAAGTGGGATCTCTGGATCAAAAGGCAGATCCATGTTTAATTTTTTGAGGTATCTCCATGTTGCTTTCCACAGTGACTGCACCAATCTGTATTCCCACATTTGCAGATGACATGATACTGTACATAGAGAACCCTAAAAATTTCACCAAGAAACTACTAGAACTGATAAATGAATTCAGCAAAGTAGTAGGATACAAAATTAATATTCAGAAATCAGTTATATTTTTATATGCTGAGCTATCAGAAAGAAAAATTAAGAAAACAATTCCATTCACAATTGCTCAAAAAAGAATAAAGTACTTAGAAATAAATCTAACCAAAGACATAAAAGACCTATGCTAGGAAAATTATAAGAAACTGAAGAAAAAAATTAAAGAAGTTACAAATAAGTGGAAGCACATGCCACGTTCATGGACAGGAAGAATTAACATCATTAAAATATCCATGTACCCAAAGCAATCTATAGATTCAGTGCAATTCATACAGAGATTCCAATGACATATTTCACAGAACAAATACTTCACAAATTTGTATGGAGCCACAAAAGGCCAGGGCCTTTTGTGAAGCAATCTTGAGAAAGAAGAACAAAGTTGGAGGAATCACGCTACCTAATATCAAAGTATATTATGAGGCCATAGTAATCAAAACAGCATGGTACTGGCATAATAACAGACATGTAGATCAATGGAACAGAATAGAGAGCCCAGAAATAAACCTACACCTTTATAGTCAATTAATATTTGGCAGAGGAAAAAAACACATACAATGAGCTAAGATAGTTTATTCAATAAATGGTATTGGGAAAATTGGACAGATGAGTGCAGAAAAAATGAAACTAGACCAGCTTCTTATATGACACATGAGAATAAATTCAAAATGCTTTAAAGACTTACATGTTAGACGTGAACCCTTAAAAATCCTACGAGAAAACCTGGGCAGCAAAATCTCAGACATTGCTTGTAGCAATATTTTATCTGATATATCTCCTCAGGAAGGGAGATGAAAGAAAAACAAATGGGTCTTCATCAAACTGAAAAGTTCTTGCACAGCAACGGAAACCATGAACAAAGTAGAGACAACCCATGGAATGACCCAGGAAGAAATGGAATGGGAGAACATATTTGCCAATCTGATAAGGAGTTAATACCCAACATTTATAAGGAGTTAATACCCAACATTTATAAGGAGTTAATACCTAACATTTATAAAAACTTATTCACCATCTTTTTACCCTACTAGACACTGAGGACCAGCATAAGTAAGGCAAAGTACTTGCCCTCAAGGATAACAAATAATCAATCACAACACATTGTGGTTTAAACAATGATAGAGGGAGTCACTGAGTGACATGGTACTATGGAGAACAGAGACTTAGACTAGAGTGACAGGTAGATCAGTCTTAGGGAAGAATCTTTGTAGGAAATGACCCCTGAACAATTTTGAAGACTAGAGCTTAGCCATGAAGAGTAGTGTCATGCTTTCCAGGTAGAAAGAAGTATATGATCAAAGGCATGGAGGAATTGTAAGCAGATAGTGCTGGGAGGCAGGGGGAGGAGAGAGCTGAAACTGAAGAGACTGGCGGGACGTAGATCCTGGAGGGCCTTGTAAACTAGAGTAAAGTCCAGGCTAGTTTTGCAAAGCGATTCATGACACTCATGTTGATGTTGATAAAACTCTGCACTAGGGCAGTCTTAGTAAGATTGGCAAGTAAGAAAAATAGAAATTCAAAACATATTCAGGAGAGAAATACAGAAGAATTTAGTAGGAGATAAGATGAGAAAAATCTACAATGCTTTCAAGGTTTCCTGCCCAGATATCTGCCTGGATGTTGGTTTCCATGTAGCAGGTAAGATGATGATGTTCATAGTTTGGGATTGGCTGGATTTGAGGTACCTGCAAATGTTCAGGTCAGCATGTCCCACAGAGAGTTGGATTAATGAGTCTGAGGTTTAGAAGACAAGATCTGACCTGGAGATAAAAAGCGGTGGTCAAAACCATAAATGTAAACTGATTGATTGAATTTCCCAGAGCAGAGAGATAAGAATGAGGAGAACAGAATATTGAATACAGAACCACAAAGAAGACCATCTTTTAAGAAAGGATGAAGGAAAAAGAATGCATGAAGAAGAAAGAGCAGGAATCCTGTAAGAAGTATAAAGAAAACCAGGTAAGCACATTGTTGTGGAAACTAAGAGAACAGATTTCAACAATGAGGAAGGAAGCAACCAGTAACTGCTACAGATAAAACCTGAAATGCATCCAGTGGCTTTAACCCATTTTAAAATTCCAAGTCCCAACAGTTCCTTCTCCTGAAGCCAGTTTGTCTTTGCCAAAAATGTTAATGAGAAAGAAACAAAGGAAACCAGATGCATGCAGATGTGTTAACTGTTACTTTGTTTGCTTCACTTTCAGCAGCTTGCCTGGAAGACCAACCTCCTCGCAAGGCTGCAGTCAGAGCTGGTGTGTGCATCTGCACCTCTGCATCATCCACATCAGGGTGTGTGTGCTCCGAAAAAGTGGTGTAGCAATTCCAGTGACCCAAATGAAAACATACCATAATTAGAGGCTCACAGTGAGTTTATGTTATGAATGCTTATTAAAGATCACTCACATCAAGCTCTCATTCACAGTCATTGCTATCATGTGCAAAGAGTTGCTGTGGTATCTGGAGGTGTCTAACCTTACCCCAGAGTTCTCTGAAATACTACTGCCATTCTGAAACAGCCGTTTGTTTTCTTGTTTCAAATTGTAGTTTAGGGTTTCCCCTCACTAGTATGGTGGGAGTTATGTAAAGTCTGTCTTGATGGCTACCAGTCTGCTTCCGACTTAAGGCTCCGCTTATGTGGTGGGCATGAAAGATATGGCAGAAGGGTCTCATTAAAGTGGCTATTGTCTCAGTTCTAGAAGATTCTGGCTACATAATTGTGAGGTCCCCCCCCCTCTGTACATGGCTTTTATTATTTACACACTACAATATAGCATCAATGCTGGATAGCATGATTATATGCGATGCATAAATATGAACTATGTGTACACATCTGCAAGTCTAACTCAGAACTAGAGTACATAGAACTGAAAGAAAAATTTTATGCTTTGAGAATAAAAGTAAAAGGCAGGAATAAACACTGCAATAAATCACAAGTACTGCCTTGTGTACACACTTAACTGTTTACAGAAGAAAACAGGCATTAGCACACACTAACTATACTCATTTATGCATAGAAAACACAAGTTTCGTACATCACAGAAAACCATCCATTATAACATAGAAGTGGTATTACCAGACGGGCATCAGTGAAGTATACTGCTTCTTCTAGTTGTTATTGTACAATGCTGTAAGTGATGGATTTGGGTTTTTGTTTGTTTTCCTCCCAGTTTTATTGAGATATAATTGACATATAACATCGTATAAGTTTGTATACATATGTTGTGTATGTGACTTGATATGTATATATTGTGAATGATCACCACAATTAGTTTACATCTAACACCTCACATAGTTACATTTTTTCTTGTGATGAGAACTTTTAAGGTTTACTCTTTAGCAACTTTCAAATTTACAACACAGTATTATCAACTATAGTCACCACGTTTAACATTACAACCCTAGAACTTATTTATCTTACAACTGGAAATTTTTATCTTTTGACCATCTTCACCTAATGCTTTTATCAATCTGTTCCTTGTTTTTATGAGTTTGACTTTTTTCAATTCCACATATGAGATCATACAGTATTTGTCCTTCTCTGTGTGACTTCACTTGCATAATGTCCTCAAGGTCCATTTATGTTGTTCTAAATGGCAGGACTTCCCTCTTTTTATGGTTGAGTAATATTCCATTGTGTATGTATACCTCGTTTTATTTATCCATTCGTCTGTTGACCAACGCTTAGGTTGTTTTTCTGTCTTGGCTATTGTAAACAATGCCGTGATGAACTCGGGGGTGCAGATATTTCTTTGGGATAGTCATTTCACTTCCTTTGAGCATTACCCAGGATCAAAACTGCTGGATGATATGGAGTTCTATTTTCAATTTTCTGAGGAGCCTCCCCATACAGTGTTTCTGTAGTTGCACCAATTTACATTTCCACCACTAGTTTGCAAGGGTTCCCTTTTCTCTACACTTGTTACCTTTTGTCTTTGATAAAGCCATCCCAATAGGTGTGAAGTGATAGCTCAGGGTTTCGATTTAATTTCCCTGATGAGTAATGAGTGATGTCGAGCACCATTTCAGGTACCTTTTGGCCACTTGCATGTCTTCTGTACAAAAAAAGTCTATTTAGGTACTTTGCCCATTTTAAAATTGGTTTTCTTTTTTTTGCCATTGAATTGTATGAGTTCCCTGAATATTAGCTACCTTATTTTGAGAATGTCCTTCCAAGACAAGGATGACCTGAAAAAAACCACACTATATCCTAAGTGAAAGATAATTTGCTCATATACGCATGTTTGGAATATCTTTTTGTAGTTATTCATTTTCAGAACATACTGTTAAGATGGCTCATTTGTACTTCCATGTGTTCATCTTGACTTGTCACTTCTCCATATGACCCCCAGGGCAGACACTGATAATGCATCTGAGACTGATTACTGTGCTCCAGTTCAGTCTCAGAATCCTTCCTTGTCCATGGAACACTCCTGGTGGCGACTGGCAATTAATCAGGCATCCCATGAGGTAAGAGCTATTTGCTGGCTGCAGCCTGCCGTATGCTAGTGCTGAATCAGGAACTACAGACATTAAGAAAGAGCAAATGCATTTATTGCCCAGGTTGTTATAATTAAACTGAAGAAACAAAATATACCTGAGTAATTGAAAGAGAGTATTCAACTGTGTCCTTTCTGCAGGTAAAGGGAAATCAGAGTCACTGTATTTGGTCTTTTACTCTGATATTCAAGAATTGAGCACTGAGATAGAAACCACTGAAGGGCTCTTGTAACCTTGGGAGCTCTTGTGGGTCAGGGACTGAGCAGCCTCTAAAGCAAAGGCTATCAATTCCAATATGTATGAGGATCATATGAAGAACTCATTTAAAGTACAGATTTCCTCACTCCTACTCCAAGATTCCCTTTCATTAAATATGAGCTTAAACCTAGGTATCTATATTTTTTGAATCAAAATAGTAATTACAGTTTTATTTCTGAAGATGAAAAATTAAAATAATTATTTAAGTATAAGGTAGATAGTTGTTAATAAACCATGATATATTCACTTGATAGAATGGTAAGCAGTCATTTAAAATGTTTACTTAAAATGTCTAATTGCATATTAAATAACATGGAAAAATGCAGTAACACATGAAATATGCTTCTGAGTACATTTTAAGTAAAAAGTAGGATAAAATTTGTTTAGATGCAGAACCTTCTACAACTCATGAGTGAAGCTTTCCCAGTCCTGTCTGCCTTTTACAATAGCCAATAATAAGTCTGTTTTTTACTTTTATTGTTATTCTATTAGAATTGTCCCAATTTTTCCTCCTTTGCCCTCCTCTGCCCAGCCCACCCCCTGCTCCCACAGTCAATTCCCACACCACTGTCCATGTCCGTGGGCCATTCCTACATGTTTTTTGATCCCTTCCCCTTCTTTCCACCATTCTCCCCTCTCCCCTGCCCCCACTCTGGCCGCTGTCAGTCTGTTCCATGTTCTCATGTCTCTGGTTCTATTTTGCTTATTAGTTTACTTTGTTCATCAGATTCCTCTTATAGGTGCGATCATATGGTATTTGTCTTTCACCGACTGGCTTACTTCACTTAGCATAGTGCTTTCAAGTTCCATCCATGCTGTTGCGAAAGGTAGAAGCTCCTTTCTTTGGGCTGTGTAGTGCTCCATTGTGTATAAGAACCCTGCTGATTCTGATCTAGATGGTCTAAGGACTCCACTTTGAGAAATATTTGTTAGAGGACTGGTCTCCAAAGTAGGGTATATATTCATCCCTTCTAAAGAAACAATCCTTTATGGAAAAGGAATACAATTTTAGAGCTTTTACTATGTCCATTTTTATAAAGGACCATTCTTATGTTTTGCTGCTTATTGGCACTGGTGCCCTTGTTGAACCTGGGTGACAGTCAGAGGGTCATGTCCTGGACAGAATGTGCAGAATGCTGATGGACTGAGTGGGAGCTGACTTGTTTTGCTTTCCGTGGTATGGTGAGGTTTGTGTTGCCTGGGTAAGTGGGTTTAAGGGTCAATGATATTATTTAACGAAACTATCCCTCACAACATGGGCAGGTGGCTTAAGCAGACATTCTATAAAGAATCTTTGAGTTGATGACAGTGCCAGAGGAACATCCACAAGGGAGAAAACAAATGACCATGATCATGCAAAGCTCCTGGTCAGCTACATCAAGGGGCAAAAGAAAACAATGACAATCTTGTCAGAAATTATTACCAAAAAGACTATTTGAAATGCAGATATATAGCCACATCACTGATGCACACATCTCCCAAAGTGTGCATCATGTCTGGAGAAATTAATGCCAACCTGATCAGCAGGGCAGGATAGTGATTAGAGGAGCATTATGATTAGAAGAGTATAGTACAGAAATTAGGACACAGATGGTAGAGCCAGTCTACTGGGTTTAAATTCAGGTGCTTATCAGCTGTGTGACTTTGGAAGAGTTACTTATGTGCTTCATCTGTAAAATGGGCATTGATGATAACACATACCTTGGTAGACTCTGATGAGGATTAAATGCATTAATATGTGATGCGTGATCACCAGCTGGCAGTGACCTCGGAACGCTGCAGATGGCTCGTTAACACACGAGAAATGAACATACACAGAAACAGGCAATTTTCTGTGGAGAAGTAGGGACAGAGTGGCCACCCTCACTAGGGGAGGGCACTCTGGCCACCCTCTCTAGGGGAAGGCACATGTTCTCCCGTCCCAGCAGGCTTTTTATTGGGTTCATTTGTACAAGAATTCAGGTAAAGCTCATTACTTATTGCAGGGAAGTAAGGATCAAATAACAAGGAACTCTGAGAGCCTACTTTGAGTCAGGGTCAAAGAGCTGTAAAACTTTGAGGAACAAACTTACTTCCTCCTTGGACCCTTCTCATTCAACCGAGAGCATTCTAAATAAAGTAGGTTTCACAGGATTTTACATATTCTTTCTTAGGCCTGATCACCCAGGGAACCCACCCTTTCTCGTACAGGGCTGCACCACCCTGTCATTGTTTCAGGCTTAGGTGGAGCAAGGGGAACTAAGGCAACCAAGAGATAAGGAGATTTTCTCACGGTTGGAATGAGCACTCAGGCTTTGTCAAAGCTGAGGGAAGAGGGTCCATCATCCCTTTTGCCGTAGCCCCCAAAGTCCTTCCTTGGGGGCCTCCCAGGTGATCGTGCCTGTCTTAGGTCATTACCCCCTTGGGGAATCTTACCCGTCATTGGCTAAACCAACCAAGCATTGGGGCCAGACAGGGTGAAGTAAAATGGTTAGAGGTGGTGCTCCTGCCAGGGAGATAAGCTTTTGTCTCCTTGCTGGCTTACGGTTCCAAGGTCGTTCCCTCAGCCTTAGCCTAGGCCGTTTATAGCTTCCGACACTAGGCAGGGCGGTTCCCGACACATATGTGCACCGTGCTCATGTAAGTGCCTGAAGTGTGGCATAGGCAATACTATTGACAGTTTAAAATATAGCTTATCTTATTTTACATTATCTTTATAGATTTATATTTTTATATTGGATATGCATATGTTTTATTACAATTTGTAAACTGTAACACTGTCAGTAAAAAATATGTTGATATTGGAGTTACATACATAGCTGATAGTGGTGAATGAGTAAAATATCTATAGTCCACTTTCCACAGATGCTGGTGCTGCCGAGTGTTTCCTGGGTCTCCAGGAGTATAAACAGCTTCTGATATCACATTCACACTGTTGGGTGCTGGGGAATGGGTATAAAGCAAAAACATATCACTTTTTTAACCATATATTTCTTTCGTATATTAAACATTTTATCACTTTGTTTTGCTTTCTTTCAAACCTTTTTATTCTAGCCCTCAAATGGGTCATGCCAAGATATTAGCTGAGAAAGTGTTTAGAAATGTGCCATTCTGGAATAACAGGCTTCTGAGGCACTTTCCCAGTCCCCTTCTCCTTTTGTCCCTTCCGCCTGCAGCCCATCTGTCTGCTCCAGGGCCAGGGTTTATGGGTGTGAGTGCTCCCCTGAGCCAGGCATGCCCAGGCTGCATGTACAAACGGGCCCAAACAAGCACAGTTATTTTCTTTTCCACTTAGCATGGCTAGGTGGGACTGAATTTTTTTCAAAAGCAACATTACTGAGAAGAACATAAAAGGGAATGAACAAAGGAAACACCAAACCCTTGAAATAAATGGGAATGCCCACTATTTCTTTCCAGGCACCATTGACTGGACACACAGCACTCTGTCTCCTTCCTCAATCTGCCTTGGCAAATACCAGCCCCAGGTGGCCTCTGTTCGGATCCCCTGTGCCTCTTCAGTGACTATCTTCTTGTTGTCACTGACTATAGGTAATAGTCTAAGCTCTGAAAACTTTCACTTACTTCGCTTCCTGTTCTGACTCTACCTTATGGGCTCAGGGATAGTCTTACACTAGAAGACCTTAAATGTCCCTTCCAACTTACTCTCCCTATTTCTCCAATAGAGTCTTCTCTGAAATTGTTTAATTAGTTTCTCAACATATCAGGCTTGTTCACTCTGGCCTTTTCTTGCAGTCTCTCCACAGTACTCTCAGCTGCTAAAAATCCCAACTGGCTTCTTAGGACTGCCTCAGATCTCTCCTCCCCTAAGGGACTCTCATAGACCTGGTAGAGAGGTAATCTTTGGCACATCTCGAATCACACCTCAGAGCTGTCTTCTTTTTCTGTAGAACTGCACCATGTGTCTCCATGCAGGGCTTCTGGATCTGGAGCAGAGCCTTTGGGGGACATTTCTCAGCTGCATTTCTTTCTGGTACAGGTCAGCAATAACCATTCTTAACATTACCATATCTTACGTTTCACTGAAATGTTGCATCTCAGGTTTGGAAATGAATCTACCTCCTATCTCCACCCAATGCACGAGTCACCGCTGAGCATCCCAGTGTACCCCAAAAACAGAATTTTTTTGTTTACTTTAGAATTGATATCATAGTCTGAATTTCAAGTCAGCACAGCAAAGTGTAAAAAAAACCCCCCAAAAACAGTTAACTGACCAGTGATAAATTTGGAGTATGATCAGAGTGTTTGGATGCTCCGGGAACATATATTAAATATAGCCAGATTATTGAGCTTTAATGTTTGTTTGATACGCATCCTTGGCTATTTTTTCCTCAAAGCGAATGCTGAAAAGTTATCGTACTTTGAAACAGATGGGCCTGTCTTGGAAATGTGTCGCATTCTGAAATGGTTAAATTTCATAGAGGACGAAGAACTCTAGTTCTTTGAAATATACACTTCTTTTCAGGGCGCTGAAAGACATAGTGAATGTGAACTACTACAGTTCATTGGGGCAGATTGACAACGGGCTTATTGCTCTGTGAGGCACAAATTTCCATTGGCTTTGCCTGTGGGACGCACACACAGGGTAGATGTCGGTGCGGGGGATGATGGTCCTTGCCGACAGTGTTGCGTAGATTATTGCAAACACATGGATGTTCATGCTTTTCTTTACTTTTTTTTTGTTGCTTTGATATTGTTTTCATCTTTGTAGCTTGTCTTACTTTCTGGGGAATCCTGTTACTCATGATTCTTCAAAGGCCTGTATACACCACTTATTCAGTTTCTGCTTGCCCCAGATCCTGGTGTTCCGTTCTGATGCTGGCCTGCTCTTCCAGACTGGTTCCTTCACTGGCTCCTCTTT
The DNA here is from genome assembly GCA_004024845.1 of Tonatia bakeri. Classification (NCBI taxonomy): domain Eukaryota; kingdom Metazoa; phylum Chordata; class Mammalia; order Chiroptera; family Phyllostomidae; genus Tonatia; species Tonatia bakeri. Next base: position 108,763 of record PVIA01003165.1, on the reverse strand, counting down.
CTGCGCAGTGGTCAGTGGTATTGAGAGCACACTCATGGCCTTAACACACTCCTTAGATGCAAGAGTGCATCTTATTAAATGCTTTCAGTGAGCTGAAGTGAAAGACAGAAGTAGATGAAACTGTATTATATTTTGCTGTTGAATTGTCTCTCACGGATCGAGCAGTAACAACCGAAGGCCGGAGATTCTGCCAAATCTCTCTGTGGTACGCAGGACAATGCTCTACCTGCCTCTGCAAAATGCCCATGTCCTAACCCCTATACCTTTGAATACATTAACGCATATTGCAGATACAATTAAAAGGGCAGATCTTGAGGTGCAGAGCTTATTTTAGATTATCCAGAAGGGCCTGGTCTAGCCGCACACTCGTTTAAAGAGGAGAACGTTTCCCAGCAGGGGTCAGAGGGCAATGTTGCTACGAGTGGAGAATCAGAGAAAGATCCGACTTGCTGGCTTTGAAGATGGTGAAAAAGGACCATGACTCAAAGAATTTGAAAGGGCAAGGAAACATATTCCCCTCAGAACTTCCAGAAAAAGATGCAGCCATGCTGACACCTTGGCTGCGGCCTGCTGAGAACTGTACTGGACTTCTGCCCTATTGCAAAAGGATGAATTTACGGTAGCGAAGGCACTACCCTTGTGGTAATTTGCTACAGTAACAATAGAAAGCTTAATGCTGCATGTCAAAGACTACAGTGAAAGTAAATATATTTATGAAAATAAATATGTTTTTCGTATTTGTTGGGAATGTGGTCATTATGTTCTGTACAGAGGAATTGCAGTGAAGTCAACTAGAGCCTAGGTGTGTAAAGCTAAGAGATTTTGGGGGTGCGAATGTCTACATGCTCTGATTGCCTTTTGTTTTGGACTCATCCAGCATTGGAGGGACTGACACCTCTTATATTAAGTCCTGGAACTCCTTGGCAATCCAGCAATTGAATATTTTTTCTGGGGGGGCATCTACAAGTGATCTTTCTAAAGTGCAAACTGGATGACACTCCTCATCTTAAGTCTTTTGGTGGCTCTTCTTTTCCTTCAGCAAAGTCCAAGCTTCTTAGCATGCTTTGCAAGGCTCTTTAAGCAGCCCCTGCCTACTCCTGCAGCCTCCCCTTTGACCACGTCCTCTGGTCCAGGCGTGACTTCATGCCCTTCTGAAAGCCTCCTATTCTTTCTCACGTCCATGCCATTGCACATGCCGCTGCTGCCTCCTTCCCCCGTGGCCTTATCCTAATTCATTCATGACTTGGCCCAGCATTATCTTCTCTTTGGGGACTCCTGTGCTGCTCTCCAGCCATTCCTGATGGCCTCTTCACAATCCTTCTTACTCCTGTACAACACACCTTAAAATCCATATTAACATTTATTATACAGTATTATAATGCATTACTTGTCTATATTTTATATGAGCTCTTTAGAGACTAGCAAAGCACCTTTCATCTCTCACCTTAATGACTATGCCTGCCTGCCTGGCATCTAAAAGGTGCTCAGTAAGAATTTGTTGAACGAAAGAATGAAAGAATATACACTCATTGTCCATGAGAGATCTCCAGCCTTGACTGGGAATCAAGAATTTGACTCAGGTATTTTGGAAAGCAAAGCACTTTCTTTTAAAACCTTATAAGTGGCTCAGAGTTTCCTGATTCTTCTTTCCTCCCCCTGACCCAGTATAAGATATTTCCCCTAGTTTGAAAAAATGCAGGGAAGTACAGGGTTGGGCAGGGGTGGGGGGAGCAAAGTCTGAAGTAAGAATTTTTAACCAGGAGCATAAAAACCTCTTAGAAATGCCATAAATGGACTTCATGAGGCGTTGTGGATCATTTAAAATATATACATTATGTGTATCTATGTACATTTCTGGGAGAAAGTCAGAGCTTTTCTCATATTCTCAAACAAAAGTGGTCCAGGAATTCTGTTACAATAAGGAATGATGCAACCAAGGGGAACTACACTCCCAGAGGCTTTCCTCTGACTTCAGGCTGCTCCCAGATAATTTCAAACTTCTCCCTTTTAGAAGCTTTTGTCACCCTGTCCATCTGAACCCTGGAAAAGAAATTACTTCTGTTCTTGCTTAATAGGCAGTTTGAGGAGGAAACCTGCCTGGAAGGGTGGCCCTGCTGACAGCCCTTCATAAATGTGAGCAAACAGTGTAAGGTTCTGCCGCTCTTCCAGTAAACGGGTGAGCCGGCAGGATCCGGGTGGCTCACACACAGTCGTTTACGTGGGATGACAGGGGACTCTGAAGTGTCACTGAGCTTCACCACCTGATCTGAAGAAATGTTTCAGATAAACTGTATGAATTGGAATTTCACCCCATTTGAAAATATGCTTCCTCCACTCCTTAGAAGGGGCTTGCCTAATCCTACCTAGGGTGCTCCGCAGTTCTAAGAAAACTAGAGATTCGTTGCTTGGGATATATTACTTTGTATCTTTCCTTGCCAGGCAAGTGCAAAGAAGTGGAAAGAGACAAAAATGTAACCATGGCCTTCGATCCCCTGGTTCAATGGTGTGCGCTCTTCCGGAGCTGAGCACAGACGCAGGCCGCACACGTGCCCATGGAAGCGCTTCTGCAAACAAACAACCAAGTCACAAGCTAGGGCACAGCATTCGGATGAAGGCAAGTAGAGAAAAGCTATCCCTTTCTCAAGGTCAGCATCTGTGCCTCTGCGAGCTCAGCTGGGGGCCTGCTGAGACTATCTGGATAATCAGAGTTTTTTTTCCTTGGAGAAGATCTGTTTTCTGACAGCTGCATCCAACCCTCATGTAACATTGTCAAAACCGTGAGACAAGGGCAGGAAAACGCTAGCCATTCTGCCATGCTGCCTGGGTTAATGGTCTATCTACACTGAATGCTACATTAGTGATTTGCAGGTGTATACAATCAGGATCAAAGACTCAGTCCAGCAATTTGAATCCTTTGCTTTCATTCATTCAGGAAATGTGAGTTATTTAGGGCACCTGCTGTGAGGCAGGCATTACGCTGGGCCCTGAGATTCTTCTAGATAGATTTGGCTACAAGGGGCCCAGTTATTTTAGTAGAACAAGCAAATGATTGCCTCTTAGCTTTGTTTATTCTGCTGAATATTAATTAATTCATATGCACTCATTAGATTTCTATTACTCCTCTCCTACCACAGGCAGGGTTATGAGAGGTGCTGGCAGAGATGGAGTTGATAGTTTTCATCCTTAAGGAGTCTGTGTCTGCTGTTTACTTTCTGTTAAGCTCTCTGTTAGAAACAGGTCAGTTTTATACTATAAATAAATATGTTTTTCTTCTCCTCTGTTTTCCCTTTCCTTCTGGGGGAAGAGATTTATTATAAGGGAGCTTTTTAACTGGCAAGGCAAGCTCAGTTTGGCTCTGTGGGGTTGGTGCTCCCTCACACCTTCTAGAGCTAGCTTTGCTCAGGTTCAGGCTTACCAAGTCTTCAGGCTTCATAAAAATCACAGAATCAGCAAACAGAAAGTAATCTCAGGTGTTTATTTTACCTCTTCTTTTTTAACATACAACATTATCTCAACTAATACATGCAAAAGAATTTATTTTTTTTCTGTTATTTTTGCTTAGGTTGTCCACATTGTGAATTACCCATATATTTCTGAAGGCTATCTACCTTCTACCTCCTAGTATCCTTTATCCTGCAATCTGTAAATTCACACTGACTCCTATATTTTCTTACATTTGTGGCTTTTCCTTTGCTTTTAATTATAATGAAGCCTACCAAATCTTGGAGCTCCTTTTGTTTGACAATCCTATGCAAAGTTTGCTTTTATTCTGCCCTTGGCTAATAGTGAGTCTAACTTACAGTCAATCTGAGTAACACAGCTGGTGGCCGCCCTTCTACCCATGACTGTAGTTAACACAACATATACACAATTAAGCACACATGTAGAGTTGTGTCTTTTCAGGTTCTTCCCTTTTGCTCATTTTGTGTTACCTCTGTCCTTAAGTGAACTCCCTGGAGGCTAAAAACAAATCAGAACAATTTTCCATGAATATTAATCTCACTCCTGAGTGTCTCTGGACCTTAAGATTATCAATGAATTGGGAATTTTCTACTTAACCAGAGAATAAAAGATTTTAATATAATATTAGTAGTGAGTGCTTTTTGATGTTGAGTTTGAGGAAATTTCTCTAGTTAAAAAAAAGTCATTTAAAATCCCTTGTAAATTATAAGTTCATGAATAAGTTACAAAAATAGAGGGAGCTATATGCAAATCTTTTTCTGCCATTTTTAATACTTATATGCTGTGTATTTAGAAGAAAATATGCATTGATTGGCTTAAAAGGTTATTTTTATTCATATTAGAGAAAATATTTAGTTAGAGAGGATAAAGATTAATAAATACCTAATACCTTTATGTAATAAAATAAATAATCCTGATTCCTTTCATTGGCATAAGTTTGATACTTCTAATTTTACACAAGGAATAAGGTGACCCTGTTCTGTGCTAGCATAGAATCTGCTGCTTACACTTATTAAACATTTATCACACTGCATTATAATTATTAGTGTTCTTGTTTAACCAACTATAAGCTTCTTGATGGCAGTAAATATTTTTCGCTCTGTGTCATTGCTTTACTGGTTGGAATATCTTTTGGCTGCAAAAGACAAGACACTGACTCAGGCAAGCTTAAGCCTGAAGAGAAATTCACTGGCTCAAGTATTGAAAAGGTCCTGGAACCGGCAAGCCTGACTTCAGATAATCAAATGATTCTTATCATACTTCCTGTTTTGCTCCCTGCTTCTCATGCAGATTGTGTATTTCAGCTGCATTTTCTCCCACCGAAGAAGGCGCCCTCCACACAGCCAGAGGAGACGGTCACATAGAGCTGCTGCATGCTTGGAATGTACAATCAGTGGTGGGCATTTATCTGGTCGCACACTTCCAGAGGGGACACTGATCAGTTCATCCTATGTTCCATGCTCATCCAATTGTGGCCAAGAGAACGAAGGACTTAACTGCTCATGCTTGAGTCGTGTGTCTAGTCCTGAGGCAGGTGAATGTGTTCAGTCTCAGTAAAATCACCGGAAATGGGAGATAGGTGATTCCAAAAAGGATGAAATATTGAGAAAATAGTCACCCTGTTATTTAACATAGTTTGGGGCATATAAAAGATAATGTAGTAAATGTTGAAAACACAGATAAAAATATCACTGTGTTCACTCAATTTAAACTATTAAATCGTATCTCCCTTCAAAGCCCAGCTTGAGTCCCCTCACCCAGATACATTCGGTTTCTTGAAACTGTGTTTGGCTTTTCCACCACCGGATTCATAGTTGATAGTTTTGGGCCATTAATTTGAGAATGTGTCATTGTCTTGACGCTTTTCTGTATTACTGTCTCACCTTGATGTCTGATTCCAGTATTACTATTTACGTCTCCATGTACCTAAGAGACTGTCACTAGAACACATTTTATGGCATGCCAACTATGCAAATTGTCCCTTAATCTCAACATGTAAGATTTGGAGGTGAATGCACTCTCTCTGTTTAGGATCACTTTACCATTGTGGTAGAAGTACTGTGGACTGGCGATATGAGTTAAGCTAGTAGATCTCCTTTTTACTAGGCAGTGAGCAAATGATTCATCTTCTTTACCTTATATTTGTCTATGTATAAAATATGGATAACAGAGCCTTCTGTTCCAGGCTTTTATGATAATCATATTTTATTTCATTGGCATCATAATTTTGACTGCATTTTGTCAGTCATGAAAGGTGTCTCTCTGCTGTCCAGAGTGCTGAGTAAAGCCCTGTTATTTTAGGAACAGGGAGTGTAGGTCTGGAGTAGGACTAGCGAGTCTTATTTTCTAACAGTCACCCCAGACAGGGCTGATACAAAGTTAAATTAATCATGAAATATAATGTATACAATAGTGTTTTATATATATAAAATGTTTAGATAGAAAGGTGATCTTTTATGCTTATTTACCTCATACTTCCAATAATTTCTATTATTTAATAATTCATTCATTTATTCAATAAATAACCATTTGTTGCTGAAAACAACAATTAAGACAAGACACCTAGTTTACTTCTGGCTTGAGGATTTCGAACAATGGTTCTTAAATGTCCCTGCACAAGATTCACATGGCATGTTTGTTAAAATGCAGTTTGTAGGGCCTCATTCCCAGAGTCTGACTCAGCAGGTCTGGTATGAGAGCCCCTAACCCTCTATTTGCATGTATCCCAGGTGGCTTCCAGGATATACTTTCAAGGCCAGTGGCCCATTATATGTGAAAATTCTCTGAAGTGTAGTCATTATTCTGAAAAGGTATAAGGATATTTTGTTGGATTTTACTAAAAGCATGGATTAGTAGACTTAGGAAAGAAACTTGCCATCCAACAATACCTAAGCCACTCCATGATGGGTTAGAAAAATGCCCATATATGCCATGGAGAAACCTAATGCCCTAGAGCAAAGTTTCACAAGGCAGGGCTGAGGTTAGCAGTTTTATTGCCAAATGAAAGTGAGAGCAAGAGAATCCCTGAATCATTTCTATTGAGTTTCCTAAACTAGAATTCAGCCTTGGAAACTTGCAGGTGATTTGAACCTTTATCCCTCTAGTTGCTCAGAGATTAAAGGTTTAACAAGACATTTTTCTGACTCTAGATATCAATTCTGCTAATACCCTTGTTGGCTACCAGCAGTAGTTTAAGGGGCCTTTATTAATGTGTTACTTTAGTTCCTATTGGTTTTTCCCAAGATCCAGCCACCTTGCAAGCTATATTTTTAAAGGAGTGGCTTATATATTTATCCTGCCTCCTTAATAGTCATTTTAGATGTGCATGGCATTGCCTAAATATAGATCATGCCCACCATTTTTCCCGATTAGCAGGCCTCTCTGTACTCTCTGTGTTGGAAGGGTTCCTGTTGATGACTGCTTGACTATAAGCTCTAAACGACTGCAGAGCATCCCTCCTTGTATTCACAGGAGACAGAACAAGCCTTTAGAATTGTTTCAGGGTTTCTTCCATTCTAGATACACTTGTCTAAAACAAAACAAAAAGATTAGGATTGCATTTTTTTGTAAGGCAAATATCAAGTTGGAATTTAATTGTAGGAATATTTGAATAATGAATACTTTTGAAAAAACCCAAAACACTATATAGAAGCATATTTTCCCAAAACAGTCACTTCCTTTAAAGACACTGTATTCAATTATTTATATCCACCAAACTCAGTAGGTTAGTAGATAATGCTAAGTGAAGACTTACATTTTTAACAATTTATATGCTGTATTTAGCTGTATAAATCATCCTCTTTTCTAATGCCAACAGCCAATATAAAAGCATATAAGCTGCAAATTAAACTCTAGTGCCCCCAAAATATGATTTATCACCTTTATATACAGTAAAAATACAATTTTTATGTAATCACAGGCTTCAATGTCATAATAGCCATCAATAAACAAACCAACATTGTCATTGGGATATTGCCTATAGAGGTACCATTTACTAATATATATTGCTGAAGACAATTGGGATAATGGACTTTTTAAATTGAAAGCTATAACATTATAGAATAGATTTTTCTTTTAAAGAACCTGGACATAGGCACATTGGAATGCATGAATTTGTTTTGAGGGATCTGAGATCCAGTGACAAACCTTGATTTCTAAAAACCCTCTTAATCAAATCATAGCATCTTTTCTCAGGAGTCAGTAAGGTCTGCCCATCTCCTCTCCTTTCTGTGTGTAAATAAAGATCACCTAAATAAGAACAGGCTATTTATTTATTCACAGCTTGCTACAGCAAGGGTGTCAGCCACCGTCACTTTGTGTGTGGCAGAGATTCAACACCAGGAAGAATGTTGGGAAATCTTGATGGTACAAAAAAGAGATGATGTCAGTTATGCTCTGATTGGAAGTTGTTGGCGTGGGGAAGCTAGAAGCAACTAACTAGAAGTTATGTGATTGGTTTGAGGAACATACTTGGTTTTCTTTGGCTGGTGTTAGGTTGGAGGAGGGGACACAAAATAAGGAAAGTGTTAGTCATTGACCAAACCCTGACTGTCCTGGGCCAATTGCTGTAGACATTTTAGTCGGACTTTCTGGGCTAGCTGCTGCAGAAATTGTGAGTCCGAGTTCTGTTGTCATGTGTGGTCTGCCGTTGCCTATTTGTGTGTTTAGTCTCCTCTCCCCTCTTTTTGTAATTCTCCCAATTATTAGAGGTTGAATAATTCATGAAAGCCTACACATGCAGACTTTCCCCTTTTGAGGATTGTCTAGTTTTTTTCCATAGCTACTAGTATTGTGAGATTTTCTTTACCTTTTTATTCTCACATCATCATGGCAATCATCTGATGTGAGAGCAGCTTATAGAAGCAACTGAGACTCTGGAGAGAATGCAGTGGTCTAGCATCATGGTCACTGTGAAAAAAACAATAACAATTAATAATCCTTGTGGGATGGTTTGGAACCAGGAACCCCAACTGCCCAACCCAAACCAAGAGAAAAAAATCCCATAAACCGTAAAGTATATAGCCTATCCTATCTTGTCTATTGTATTGACCCAAAATACAGCTAGAAGTATTAGATATTATAATGCTCATTATAGCCTAGTGAACCAACAAAAAGTCTAGAGCAGAACGATTGGCCATCAATATTTGTGCCAACAAGTTTTGACTATGCTGTATTCCATCTAAGACAGAGGTGATATGGTTAATGACTTCTGCCAGAATTAGTAATAAGTTTATTTCCGTCCTTGACATTTGTATAATTTTATCATTGGGAACACTGCTCTGATTGTTCACATAAGAAATGAGTAAGTAATTCTCCCAGGCAGAGTACCTAAATAATCAAGGATAGGCCTCATTTTGGAGCTCTTATCTGAGTTGAAATTTCCAGCCTTAATGATTAATAGAATTAGGATCTTTGTGTATAGATAAGGGCCAGAATACTATTCTTAAAATGCATGAGGTGTCAGTCTGAGGCAAACAAGCCCAGGCATCCTGGCCACAAGGGAAGTAGTATTCTAGACTACTGGGATAATAATCCTGGTGTTAAGAATACAATACCTTGTTCATAAAACAAGGTCAGAACCAAGAACCTTACATAAGCTGGGTTATATATATTGATCTATATCAGTCTTGTAGTGTTGGCAATAATTTGGCCCATAACCTTATGAATTGTTGAATTCAAATTTAGAATTATCTGGAGTCTCATTATTAGACTGTAATATTTGGTTATTTTTTTGTGTGTGTGTGAAAGAGGGACACTAGGAAAGTTACAGACTATTTTATTTAAGGTCATTTGTTCACGTAGGTGCAAGTACAAATGCCATCAGCTATAATTCCCTATGGTCTCATTTGATGAGACTAGAATTTTCTGGTGATCAGTGACACATTCAACAGCCTGTAAGATTTAAAATGAGTATGTATGGATCTAACAATTATAATAAGGAAGAAAGAAAAGAGAAAAAGGTCATTATAGAGATGGCAACTAGCAGAAAAGGAGAAAAATTATTATAAGAAACAAAAACCAAAACAAAAATTAGACAGGGGTCTTGGTCTGATATACTGGGTGAAACCTGGCCCCTATCTGAGGTCATCGGCTGGTTTTAAAGGTGTTGGGTCAGCTGCATACTTCCAGGACTGGCTGCTCATGGAGGATCTATGACAATCCTCCATTTGAGAGGCCCTATTGAAGTAGCCTTCCAGTTGGGTAAATTTGAAATTGCTCCTTCAGTCTTGAAATATAAATCCAAGGATGGACCACCTGGAGTTTCACTGTTGCATTTGTTGTTAGCAGGACTTCATAGGGTTATTTCCAAAGAGATTCAAGAACAGTTTTTCCTTGTTGTCTTGTCCAATACATAAAATCTCCTGGTGCAAGATCAAGAAGTGCTTGCTTAAGATGTTTTGGGAAGGTGGCCTTAAACTGAGGTCAAAGGACAGGGCATTTCATGTACATCCCTTGCAACATTTTGCCATAATTGCATGCAGAAGCTCAGTGTCTAGTATCAGGGGTGAAATTTTAAAATGCATGAACCTTATAGCTACCAGTTCATAGTATGATAAGTGATGTGTCCTCCATGGAGTGAGCTCTATGGCCACAGGACCAGTGTGAGTTCAAAGGTTCTTGAAAGTCTTTGCTAACTTTAATTTAAGGATAATATTTGTTCTTTCAAATTTTCTAGAAGATTGTGGATAGAAATGAAAATATAGTTTTTGAATAAGGGGTGATGCCTCACCGAGATCTTATTTGTAATGATTTTTATAAAATGTGTTCCTCAGTCACTTAGTATAAATGTTGGTTTGTTATGGATTAGAAACACAAAAATCAAACAGCTTTTTAGCAACTGTAAAGGGCTGTAACTTTTTGTCAAGGAAAATGAATCAATCCATCCTCAAAATAGACATACAATCACTAAAATATATTCAGATCTCATGGAGAGTAAAAACTGAGTTAAATCCATGTAAAGGTGTTCAAAAGACTCCTGAGGTCTTGGTTCCCAGCTGTGTTCGCTTTCTGGTTCTTGGCTAGTTGATAAACTCTAGTAAGTGCAGCAATTTCTGCCATCTGGGCTGATGTTATCTCAGGTAAATTATTTAATCTAAAGTAGAGTTTAAATTAGTGATATCAAAACCTGCTTGGTAACCACCAGTTCTGGTTTGCTTTCCAACAGGAAATGATAGCTTAGATTCTCACTGGGAGTCTGCAACAGATCTGAGTGGGATGCAGAAAGTTCTTTAGAAGGTTCCCCTTCTTCTCATGAAAGCAAGTGAGCACAGAATACAGAGTTAGGCTTTGATGAATAGTAATGTCAGGGAAAGAATAATGTCCCAAGAGGTTAACTGGCTGGCTGAAAGTGTTGTGTGTTTTCAGTGAGACATAACGTCGGCACTGCATGAGGAACCATGAGGTTTCATTGCCCTAAGACAAGGGTGATAAGCTTTTGCAACAGGATCAAGGATGAGGTTACAGTTATAGTAAGTGAGGGAGTTTTGATAGCTCCCATGAAGTTGAATTCAATCCCCAAGGGTTTTTTGAGACCTCTCACACACAAAGGGACCAAGGGCTTTTTGTAGTTAGGGGTGTCTAGGGAAGGATGCTGTGGAAGAGCCTTCTCCAAGTTACAGACCTGCTCCTGTTTGGACATCCAGAGGAGAGGCTCTCTTACTAAGGACTTAATCAATTCACACAGGGTGTTGCATCTCAGAAAAATCCAGCACTCGTTATCTGCAATATCCAGTTAAACCTAGAAATCCCCTCAGTTTTCATTTTGTAGAAGATCTGGGATAAGTTAAGAAGCTTTTTAGTTTGTCATGGGAGACTTTTTCCTTCTTAGATGGGTCACTTCCTAAATTAACAAGCTGTACCTTGGCCAAATCTTCTCCCCCGATGTTTTGCTAAGGTCGTGAGCAAGAAAATGGAATCCTATTTTGCAGGCTTCCTTGTTTACTGAACACAGATAAACAAAGCCCACCTATATATTATAATTAATCACAAGGAAAATTTAGATCATTCAGGTCTGATTTAAGAAATGGGAGGAGTAAAAGGGGGCTTCCCTGAACCCATGGGCATGACTAGGCATATTGTTGTCCTCCCCAGGTGAAGGCAAAAAGACAGCCACTGTCCTGGTCTAAAAGCCACTTAGGAAAGGTGCCAGAGGAAGGTTTTTCCATATTAAATTGCAGGGTATCCTTCTGAACAAGGAGTTTTTTAGTCAAGAGCTCAAGGTTTACAGTTAAGGCCTGTGTCATAGGAAAATCTGTGACTTATTTGAGAAATCTACCATCTGTGTGATATGTCAACTCCAAAGAAGAAGCTGAGAAGGAGTGGCAGTTTCAAGTACAAAGAGGAAACTTCACATCTATAGGAACTGATGAGGTTGACCATCTATATTTAAAATTAATTCATTTTCAGCTTGAGCATAAGGCAAGATATTGGGCACTCTTTCCTCTCTTGGAGCAGTCTCACTGATGTGAACTTTCTCATTTTTTTTTTCAACTAGGTTTCTATTTTGCAAGATGGGACAGTCTCTTTCTTTTTTAATCCCTTCTGTTTACAGTATATAAAGTGTTCTTGTTAATAGGTGATCAGTTTGGAAGGGAGCCACAGTTGTTTGATCTGCAGCCCCACAAACTTACATTGGGTTCTTTCTGATTTTTGTTCCTCAACTCTTTCAGAATGTTCTGCCATAAGCTGTAGTTCAGGTATAAGGACCATTTCTTATTCTAATTACTGTCCTTAAGTTAGGTCTCTAACATCATGTTTATTTCAATGACAAAATGAGATAAAAGAGCTGCTGTTACCTCAGCACCTCCTTTAGTTCCTGAGTGTTGTTTGAAGGTATTTTTCTAGTCTACCTTGAAAATATCCAGTAGTTTCAAGTTTCATCTTCTATCTATTTACCTGATTGAATTATGGCCTAGCCAATTATTATTGGAAACATGCAGGTGTGGCTTTTAGGAAACCTGATGTACATTTGCATCCCTCTTATCCCCATACTCACACCTTTTTGGGGATCTTTAGTTTGTTGCGGAAACAGAGATCTCTTTCTGGGTCAGTCCAATTAACTTTTGCCATTCAAGATTTAGCATCTGACTTCCAGTAAACATGGAGGCTTAGGTGGACACACTGTGCCTCCTTGCACAACAAAAATTTAGAAACAAAAAAAAACAACAGAACAGACACAAAATTGAACTGTACGGAAGTTCCGACAACCATTCATACAGACTGGTAAGAGGGGTGGAGTTGGCGGCTAATGGAGAGGGGTCGAGGCAAGACAAAGCAGTGGCTGGCAGACCCAGACATGCAGGGAGCAGGCAGTGGCTAGCAGACCCTGGTGGCAGACCCCAGGTGCAGGTGCTGGGAGGCAACAAGCAGACCGAGTGAGGCACTCAAGGTGGCTGGCTGTCCATATTCACACTTTTGTGTGCAGATAAACCAGGTGAAGATGGGCAGTAAGACAGACTGCGCAACCCAGGGCCCCAGCGCTGGGAGATAAAGCCTAAAAGCACTGATTGAAAACACTTGTGGAGGTTGAGGTGCCAGGAAAGACTCCCAGCCTCACAGGAGAGTTCATTGGAGAGACCCACAGGGTCCTAGAATGTACACAAGCCCACCCACCTGGGAACCAGCACCAGAAGGGCCCAATTGGCTTATGGGAAGCGGCAGAGGGGACTGAAATCAGACAGAGAGCAGACCAAGTGCCATCGTTCACTCTCTGACCCCGCTCCCCCCCCCCCCCATGCAGTGTCACAATCCAGCGACTGGCTTGACCTGCCCTGGTGAATACTTAAGGTTCCGCCCCTCATATGTAACAGGCATGACCAGACCAAAAAAAGAAAAAGGCTCAAATGGAAGAACAAATGAAAGCTCCAGAAGCAATATTTTTAAGCAACCAAGAGATAGCCAACCTATCAGATGAGCAGTTCAAAGCACTGGTGATCAGGATGCTCACAGAATTGGTTGATTTTGGTTGCAAATTAGATGAAAAAATGAAGGCTACAATAAGTGAAATGAAGAAAAATGCACAGGGAACCAATAGTGATGGAAAGAAAACTGGGTCTCAAATCAATAGAGTGGACCAGAAGGAAGAAAGGAACAACCAAACAGAAAAGAATGAAGAAACAAGAATTCGAAAAAAGAGAAGAGGCTTAGGAACCTTCAGGACATCTTTAAACGTCCCAACATCCGAATTATAGGGGTACCAGAAGGAGAAAAGGAAGAGCAACAAGTGGAAAAGTTATTTGAACAAATAATAAAGGAGAACTTCCCCAATCTGGCAAGGGAAATAGACTTCCAGGAAGTCCAGGAAGCTCAGAGAGTTCCAAAGAAGTCGGACCAAAGGAGGAACACGCCAAGGCACATCATAATTACATTATCCAAGATTAAAAGTAAGGAGAGAATCCTAGAAGCAGCAAGAGAAAAGGAGACAGTAACCTACAAAGGAGTTCCCATCAGACTGTCAGCTGATTTCTCAAAAGAGACCTTGCAGACAAGAAGGGGCTAGAAAGAAATATTCCAAGTCCTGAAAGCCAAGGACCTACATCCAAGATTGCTCTATCCAGCAAAGCTTTCATTTAGAATGGAACAGCAGATAAAGTGCTTCTCAGACAAGGCCAAGTTAAAGGAGTTGATCATCACCAAGCCCTTATTTTATGAAATGTTAAAGGGACTTATCTAAGAAAAAGAAGATAAGAAACATGAACAGTAAAAAGATAGCAAACTCACAGTTATTAACAATCACACCTAAAACAAAAGCAAACTAAGCAGACAAATAGAACAGAAACAGAACCACAGAAATGGAGATCACATGAAGGGACAGCAGCAGGGGAGTGGGAAGGGGAGAGAGGGGGAAAAAGGTACAGAGAATAAGTAGCATAGATGGTAGGTAGAAAATAGGGGGAGGGCAAGAATAGTATGGGAAATGCAGAAGCTAAAGAACTTATGACACATGAACATGAACTAAAGGGGGGAATGTGGGTGGGAGGGGGTGTGCAGGAGGGAAGGGAGTGAAAGGGGGAAATGGGACAATTGTAATAGCATAATCAATAAAATATATTTATATACAAAAAGATTTAGCATATGAGGTTCTATCCAATGTATTATCAAAGATTAGGTAACCCTGGGTTTTATCCATCCAAAGAATTTCTAAAATCTTCTGTGAAAAGTTAATAGTTGCTGGTCTTGTCTGTGTTTAGGGAAATCTTTAATTATAGCTCTTAATTCAGCTTGGGTCCAAGGTTTAAGCTCTACGGTTTCTGCGTACCTGGTTCATTGGAAGATAGGTCTTTAGAGGTAACTAGCATTTTGGAATCTGAGGAGAATCACTGAGAAAAAGCAGGAAGTCTGGACAAGGTGAAGGAGAGAGGAGTTGACAGGCGTGGGAGAGAAAACAGAAGGCCAAGGGGGAAGCAGAAGAGCTGGGCGTAGGGAGACAACTGGAGGACAAGGATGGGAAGGTTTACTAGGGAAATGAGTCTAGTTCATTGTTGTTTAACTTTGCCAAATTGCTCATTAACTTTGGCTGCAGAATCTTTTAGTAAAGCAATTTTTGATGCAGAATTCATTTGGCTCCCTCTGCCTATCAATCAAAAAATGCTGCCAATAGTAACTAAGTAATCTTATTCTCTTTCTTTTCTAAGATCTCTCTGCAATGAACACTTTCGTCCATTTCAAATGTTTCCCAGATTGGTCACTGAAAGGCGAAGGTACACCATTTTTTCTAAACACCAGAATTAGGGTTCTAATGAGAGTACATTCAGGAAACAAGAGTTGCTGTTGTTGTTTTTTCTGGAAGAGGAGATTGAGACTAGACTACCCCAGAGGAGGTGATGACAGTTGGTAGAAGATACTCATCTACCCACCCTGACATGTGTCCTCCTCTGAATGCAAATCAAATAATCTGCACTCCCAGTAGGCAGGAGACAAGAAAAAAAGACTTTTTCTCTGTCAAAACCAGGCTCTCTGGACAAAAAAAATAAAAATAAAAAAATAAAAAGACAGAAAGAAAACCTCATCCAATTTTATTGGTGACCCAAAGAACAGTTTGCACAAACTGCTACCAGTACAGTGAGAACCTCATCAGTGTGTGAGGCCAGCTTGAACAATAGGCTTATGGAGCCTTTGCCTGTGTTATGCCCTGTGATTCTACTTATAAAGAGCAACATTTTTAGACAGCACAGTACAAACTGAAAACACAAAAGGAGCAAAAGGAATGAAAAGGAAGGTCTTGATCCTATCAAGAATATCGAACAAATGGTAGCCAATTAAAAAACTCAGGTACTAAAATAAGAATAAATAGCAGAAGAAAAATGTTTAAAGTGCAAAGCTGGGTCCTCTGCCCTGTTTACATAAAAGACTAAATATTGCACATCCTATATCCAGTTAATATCTGTCAGGTGTATACATTTTTTCTGGATCATCAAATTTTTTTTGCTCTACTGGATTTTTCCCATCACCAAGTAAACATGTGATAATATTTCCCATGTTTAAATAATCCTTCTTGACTGCACATTACATGCACACAGAGTACCATTCCACTCTATTTTTATCTCTAGAAAAAGTCATCAAAAGTTATAGTCTATATCCAGCAACATCTTCCCCCTTCAACTTCAACCCCTGTTGTCTCATTGTCTCTTGCACCCGTTTCTGACAAGGCTTTCTTTCAGTTCCCTCCAGCAGATGTGCCTTGTCAAGGTCACCGATGATGTCCACGGTGTTAGGTCCAATTCTAAGTTCTCATTTTGCCCCATCCATCAGGAGAATCTGACCCAGCCGATCACTTCTTTCTTGAAACAATTCCTTTGATAACATTTCTTTTTTTTTTTTAAGGTTGAAGATCTATTTATTGTGAGCAAATTCATCTACCTCTTTAAGCCCCAGTTTCCTCTTACGGTTTTTCTTCATTTCAATAAACCAGTCATTCGTAGTTCTCCTACCTCTTTGTCCTTCTTCTTACTTGTTGACTTCTCATCTCTGAGACATCTAAAAAATACGGCTACAGGGCTCATACTTTTCACTTCTCCTATTTATCTATAACTTACTCCCTAAATGATCTCATCCAGTCTTCCTGGCTTCAAATTACATTATATGTTGTTGACTCTCATGTTTATAGTTATAGTTTTGGCTTCTCTACTGAACAACAGTCAGGGGCTTCGTAACTTTTGTGATTAACAGGCAGCTAAAGTGAAACATGAACAAAAGTTCACTAGTGGTTTTTTTTCTTGAACCTTTCCTTCCACAGTATTCCTCTGGTTAGCCTTTTGCTAACTAGTCATTCAGACCTAAATCCTCAGCATCCTCCTTGACTCCCTTCCTGCTCTTTATTCCACATCTGCTTAGAAGTAAATCTTATTAGCTCTATCTTCAAAATGTATCTAAAATCCAGATATTTTCCATTGCCTCTTGGGAAACTGTAGTAGCTCCCTGACTGATCTACTTCCATTATTGCTTCCTTACATTGTAATCTTTATCCACAGCCAGAATGATTGTATGAAATCTAAACCAGATTATGTCAGTCCCCTTCACAAGGCTTATTAATGGTTCGCCAGCTCACTAAGTGTCAAAGTCCTTACTGTGGCCTGCAATGTGGCCTCCACAATATTTCGACCTCATCTGTAAGCACTTAGATACTCCACTCCAGCCACTCTACGTGCCTGCATGTTTTTTAAATGTGTGCCCAGCTGGAAGATCTTCTCACTTGTTCCTTCAAGCTACAATACTCTTACCTCAGATACCTGTGTGTTTTACCTCCATGCATCTTTCAGATGTCTACACAAACATCATCATATCAGTGAGGCCTTCCCTGTCTAATTTGTTTAAAATAGTCACCACTTCCACCCCCACTGCTCCAAATCACTGTTCTATATTACATAAGCACATACATTTTTCCCCACAGCACTTCTCCCCATTCGTTGTTACTAAAGGTTAGATTATTTGTCGATGTTTATCTCCCACAACTAGAATGTAAGCTCCCCAAAGGCAATGTTTTTGTTTTGTTTCCTGCTGCATCTCTGTGCTCATACCAGTCCTAGTACACAGTTGAATACATGCGTGAATAAAACTGTTTGTAAATAAAAATGCTTAATAGGTGCCCATTATGTGACTCTTTTTAGCTACAATGCTAAATACTCTGGCAGACCCAAAATGAATAAAAGGCAGTTTGAAATTGAAAGGCAAGATTGTGAAGAAAATCTAAGGCTAAGGAATGATTGAGTGCTGGATTGGCTACAAATGCTACAGGAATTCAGAGGAGGGAAAGATATTGAGGCTTATGCAAGGAGGACTTTCTGGAGGATGGGGAAAATGGTTTAACATCTGTCTTGAAGTTGAGTGAGAGGAGCCTGACAGAGGAAAGAATATCAGTTGTACTCCATCCCTACTTCTTATTGTGAAAGTGATCAAGTCTGGATATTGAACAGGCAGGGATTCAGCCTAGACAAGGAGCCAAAATTCCTAATACTCAAAATCCCAAGCTTTTGAGTTCTTTGGGTAAATCATAATGGTGTCTTCCCTAATGAGTCATTCTTCTCTTATGCATTCATTTTTTTTACTTTTATTCTCTCTAGTATTTATTGAACATTTACTTTTTTACTCAATATTGTGCTAGGGCCATGGGTGACAAAGGATATCTGATAGCACTTTTGAAAGATTTTTACAAGTCAATTGAAGAAAAAAAATACACAAAAAGCAGCCAAGTAAAAGCACAAGGCAGCATATAATTACATGCCCAATGACTGGCAGAGTTGCGCCAGTGTGTTTGTGGTGTGTCTTATGTTTCACTGTTAGATGACATTGCTTGCATCAGAGTAGCTCTATGTTTTACTTGAGCTGTCATACAACAAGGTGTGATACTCTGTATACTGTGAAGTGGAAGGAGGGAGAGGGTAGGCAACCCTGAAGAATTGATCTTTGCTTTCAATAAGAAATTATAAAGCTTGAAAATCATTAATGTAAAGATCTTTAGAGCTTACCAACTTAAAACTGTGGAGGAAAGGTGGCAAACACAGAATTTGTAAGTCTCAGAGAGGGCAATGAACTTAACTTTCCCCAACTCCTAACACAAATAAGAACATTTCAAACTGAGGAACTAGTAAGAGCCCATGTGTTTCTTAAATTATTTTAGGAAAAAAAATGCATTATTTAAAGACCTTTCACAAAATCAAAGTCAATAGGTACATCATTTCACAAAACCTGTTAAGTAAAAGTTCTACTGATATAGCACTTCAACTTACTTTCTCTTCTGGCATAGAAGAGAGTTTAGTTGCTACATCCTCCTGGCCAAACTCAGCCTCCTGGGCTCTTACCTTTCAGAAGGCACCTTCTTGAAAATTCTAACGGAAGTAATGACTGCTTGAGTGTGGTTGGTAGGGTATGTGAATGTCTTATATCAATGGACAGCAATGTGAACATATTACCTAAAATGCCATATGGTGAGCTTAAGTGTGATATTGTTATGTTACAGAATTACATGCTTATGATTTTTAATAAAGGATTTTATAATAAAAAGGGGGTGTTATTTGTTCCAGACTCTATAGTTGCAGGACCCAAGATGGCAAAGGAGTAAGTGGAGGCTACACTAACCTCCTCCCAGGACCAAACTGGAATTATAAGTAAATTATAGAAAAATCATCCTGAATAACCAAGTGAACACCAGCTGGAGAGAAGCTTTATAACTACAGACAGATGGGAGAAGCCACGTCACCACAACACGACCAGTAAAGGAGTGCAGAGGAGGCAGGAGAGGGCTGGTTTGGCTTCCATGGGCAGCAGCTGAAGTTCAGGAGGGATATTTCAGCAGCTGGGGCTGTGGTTCCCCCTGAGATGTATGGGGTCTAAACCCCAATCTGGGTTCCCTAACCTACAGTACCAGAACTTGGAAAGGAACGAAAAAAACATGAGTATGAAAAGCAACAGGATTTCTGTCTGCCAGAGAGAGATGGCTAGAGATTCAGAGAGCCTCTTAAAGGGCCAACACACAAAATTCCACCAGTAGCTACTTACCCTGAGCTCCAGCAGAAGGAGGACAGAGTGGACTGGAAGTGCTTGTGGAGTCTGGGACTGGTGGCTTGGGGGAAAAATATGAAGGAACAGCCACCAGGATCCTTGTGCTGAGTCATTCCCCATACTGTAGCAGCCTTCTTTCTCAGGAAGAGCACAATTGCCTCCAAGTGGCATCAGCCTGAGAGAAAGCAATAGAAATGACTCCGACCCAATCTGGGGTACTCAAACCCTACTGCTGAAGGGCACAGTTGGAAGACTTCTACTCTTTAAGCCTAACAGAAAGCCTGCATGCAGAGGCAGATCTCTGAGAGTTTGGAGACTGAAGATGATCCTCCCTCAAGCCCAGTGCTGGTAAAAGCTGGCCTTGGTGTGCATCCTGGTTCTTTGTGCACACACCTAGGCCCAGCAGAGGGAGCTGGAAGCTGAGGATAGCTGATAGCTTCTGACAGTTTGCCTAGGGACAGTCACAGGCAAGGTTTGACTTAGGCATGCACCAGAGTCTTGCAGAGCTATCTAATACACAGAAACAAACACAAAGAAGCAAGCAAAATGGGAAAACAAAGAAACAGGCCCCAAGTAAAAGAACAAGATAATTCTCCAGGAGAAGAACTGGGTGAAATGGAGGCAAACAATTTGTCAGCTACAGAGTTGGAGTATAAGGATACTCAACAGCATATGAAAAAGACATAGAAACCATAAAAAAGGACCAGTCAAAAATAAATAATGCACTATCTCAAGTAAATAGTATACTGGAAGGAAATAACAGTAGATTAGATGAAGCAGAGGATCAAATCAATGATTTAGAAGACAAGGTAGAAAAAGAAAGCACCCAAGTAGGGCAGCAAAAAGAAAAAAGAATTTTAAAAAATGAGAAGAGCTCCCCTAGCTGGTGCGGCTCAGTGGATTGGGAGCCGGCCTGCAAACTAAAGGGTCGCCTGTTGGATTCCCAGGCAGGGCACAGGCATGGGTTGCAGGCCAGGTCCCCAGTGAGCGGTGTGTGAGAAGCAACCACATTTTGATGTTTCTCTCTCTCTCTCATTCTCCTTCCTTTCCCCTCTCTCTAAAAATAAATAAATAAAATCTAAAATTAATAAGTAAATAATAAAAAAATGAGAAGAGCTTAAGAAACATTTTTGGATAACATGAAGCATAACAACATCCACATCAAGGGAATACCAGAAGGAGAAGAAAGTGAGCAAGAGATGAAGAATTTATGTGAAGAAATAATGACCAAAAGCTTCCCTAATCTGGTGAAGGAAAAATACGCACAAGCCCAGGGATCTCAGAGAGTCCCAAACAAGCTGGACCCAAGGAAGCCTACACCAATACACATCATAATTAAAATGAAAAGGAGAGAATCCTAAAAGCTGCAAGGGAAAAGGAGGTAGTTACCGGTACATAAGGGAGCACCAATTAGACTGTCATCTTATTTCTCAATAGGAACATTTCAGGCTAGAAGGGAGCAGCATGAAATATTCAGTGATGAAAAGCAAGGACCTACAACCAAGGCTACTTTACACAGCAAGGCTATCATTTAAAATCAAAGGAGAAATAAGTAGCTTCCCAGACAAGAGAAAGCTAGAGGAGTTTCTTAACACCAAACCAACACTGTAGCAAATGTTAAAAGGCTTGCTTTAAGAAGTAGAAAAAGAGAGAGAAAAGTAGTCTAACAATAAAATGGCACTAAATACATATCTATGAACAATTACCTTAAAAGTAAGTGGCTTAAATGCTCCAACCAAAAGACATAGCTGAATGAATAAGAAAACAAGACTCATATATATGCTGCCTCTAAGGGACCCACCTGAGATTGAAAGATACACACAGACTAAACATAAAGGGGTAGAGAAAGATATTTCATGCAAATGGAAAGGAAAAAAAGCTGGGGTAGTAATACATCTGACAAAATATACTTTAAAACCAAGTCTATAGTAAGAGACAAAGAAGTACTCCACATAATGATAAAAGGAACAATCTAACAGGAGGGCGTGGCCCTAGTAAACATTTACTCACCCAACATAGGAGCACCTAAATATGGGAAGTGAACTTTGATAGACATGAAGGGAGAGAGCAACAGACATACACGTACAGTCAGGGACATTAACACCCTCTGGATTCAATGGGTAGATCTTCCAGAGAGAAACTCAGCAAGGAGATCGAAGCCTTAATGGATTTAATTAATATCTTCAGAGCATTTAGCCCCAAAGTAGCAGAATATACATACTTTCAAGTGTACATGGAACATTTTCTAGGATAGATCACATGTTAGGACATAAAACAAGTCTCAATAAATTTAAGAAGATTGAAATAATATCAAGTATCATCTCTGATCACAATGCTATGAAACTATAAATCAATCACAAGAAGAAAAGCACACAAAGACATGGCAACTAAATAACATGTTATTAAACAATGAAGGGGTCAACAATGAGATCAAGGAAGAAGTCAAAAGATACCTTGAAACAAATGAAAATGAGGACACAACAATCCAAACTCTGTGGGTCACTGGGAAAGCAATTCTAAGAGGGAAATTCATAGCATCACAGGCCTATCTCAAAAATAAATAAATAAATAAATAAATAAATAAATACCCCCCCCTAAAAAACCTAAGAAAAAGCTCAAATAAACAGTCTAATTTTACATTTAAAAGAACTTGAAAAAGAACAACAAACAAAGCCCAAAGTGAATAGAAGGAAGGAAATAATAAGGATTAGAGCAGAAATAAATGAAATAGAGCCTATAAAAGTAATATAAGAGATCAATGAATCCAAGAGCTGGTTGTTTGAAAAGATAAACAAGATCGACAAACCTTTAACCATACTGAAAGAAAAAAAAAGAGAAAGGACTCAAATGAATAAAGTCATAAATGAAAGAGGATAAATAATAATGGATATTAAAGAAATACTAAGGATTGTAATAAAATGTTATGAACAACTATATGCCAAAATACTGAACACCTGAATGAAATGGATAAATTTCTAGAAACACAGAATCCTCCAAAAGTAAATCAGGAAGAGTGAGAGAATCTGAATACACAGATTACACCTAGTGAATTGAAGCAGTAATCAAAAAAACTCCCAACAAGCAAAAGCCCTGGATCAGATGGCTCCACAGGTGAATTTTACCAAACATTCTGAGAAGAAGTAGCATTTCTCTTTCTCAAACTCTTTCTAAAAATTCAAGAGGAAGGAAGTCTCCCAAGCTCATTTTACAAGACCAGTATTACCTTAATTCCAAAACCAGATAAAGACACTACAAAAGAAGGAAATTATAGGCCAACATCCCGGATGAACACAGATGCTGAAGTCCTCAAAAAAATATTAGCAAACATAATTCAGCAATGCATCAAAAAGATCATACAACACAATCAAGTGGGTTGTATTTCAGGATTGCAAGGTTGGTACAACATTTACAAATCAATAAATGTGATTCACTATGTAAACAAAATGAATGATAAAAAAACCATATGATCATGTTAGTAGATGCAGAAAAAGCATTTGATAAAATCCAGCACCCATTTATGATTAAAACTCCCAGCCAAGTGGAATAGAGGGAACATACCTAGACATGATAAAGGCCATATATGACAAATCAACTGCCAACACCATACTCAATGGCAAAAACTACAAGTGCTTCCTTAAGTTTGGGAAAAGACAAGGATGTCCACTTTCACATCTCTTATTCAACATACTACTGGAAGTCCTAGCTACAGCAATGAGACAAGAAGAAATAAAAAGAATCCAAATTGAAAAGGAAGAAGTAAAACTGTCTTTATATGCAGATGACACAATATTGTACTTAGAGAATCCCAAAGATTATGCCAAAAGACTACTAGGACTGGTAAATAAATTCAACAAAGTAGCAGGGTACAAAATTAACATCCAGAAATCAGTTGCATTTTTATATGCCAATAATGAACTAACAGAAATGGAAATTTAAAAAAGTACCATTTACAAATGCTTCAAAAAGAATAAAATACTTAGGAATAAATGTAACCAAGGATGTAAAAGACCTTTATTTGGAGAATTATAAGACACTGAAGAAAGAGATTGAAGATACAAAGAAGTGGAAGCATATACATGTTCACAGACAGGAAGAATTAACATCATTATAATGTCCATGCTACCCAAAGCAATCTATAGATTCAATGCAATTCTTATCAAGATTCCAATGATGTATTTCACAGAACTAGAACAGGTATTTCAAAAATTTATATGGTACCACAGAAGGATCCACATAGTAGCAGCTATGAGAAAAAAGAACTAAGTTGGAGGAATCATGCTAATATCAAACTATACTAGAGGTCATAATAGTCTAAACAGCATGGTACTGGGATAAAAACACACATTGATCAGTGGGACAGAATACAAAGTGAAAAAATAAACCCACACTTTTATAATCAATTAATATTTGACAGAGGAAGCAAGCATATACAATGGGCTAAGACAGTTTATTCAATAAATAGTATTGGGAAAACGGGACAAAGACATGCAGAAAAATGAAACTAGACCACCTTCTTACACCACACAAAGAATAAACTCAAAATGGATTAAAGACTTAAATGTTAGACCCGGAACCATAAAATCTGTAGAAGAAAATATAAGCAGCATGATCTTGGACATTGCTTGTAGCAATATTTTATTAGATATATCTGATACACAAAAGGGAAGGGAAACAAAAGAAAAAATAAATAAATGGTGCTGCATCAAACTAAAAAGTTTTTGCACAGCAAAGGAAATCATCAACAAAATAAAAAGACAGCCCACTGAGAGAATGTATTTCCTGATACACATGATAAGGGGCAAATATCCCAAATTCATAAAGAACTTAATAAAACTCAACACCAAAAAACAAACAACCCAATTAAAAAATGGGCAAAGGATCTAAATAGACAATTCTCCATAGAGGACATACAGGTGGCCAGGAGACATACAAAATAATGCTCAATGTCACTAATCATCGGAGAAATGCAAATTAAAACCACAATGATGTATCATCTCACCTCTGTCAGAATGGCTGTGATCAATAAATCAACAAACAACAAGTGCTGGCGAGGATGTGGAGAAATGGGAACCCTTTTGCACTGTTGGTGAGAATGCAGACTGGTGCAGCCACTGTGGAAAGCAGTACGGAGATACCTCAGAAAATTACACATGGATCTGCCTTTTGACCCAGTGATCCCATTTCTGGGATTATATCAAAAGGAGCCTAAAACACTAATTCAAAAGCACATAAACACCCCTATGTTCGTTGCAGTATTATTTACAATTGCCAAGATATGGAAACAGCCCAAGTGTCCATCAGTAGATGAGTAGACAAAACAATTATTTATGCTATGGAATATTACTGGCCTGTTAAAAAGAATATTTTACCCTTTGTGACAGTATGGATGGACTGGGAGAACATTAAGCTAAGTGAAATATGCCAGGCAGAGAAAGACAAATACCACATGATTTCACTGATATGTGGAATCTAATGAACAAACTGAACTAACAAGCAAAATAGAGACAGACTCATAGGTGGAGAGCAGGATGACAGCTAAGTGGGGGGAGGATGGGTAGAGAGATCGAACAAAAAGGATAAAGGATTCATGGACATGGACAACAGTGTGGTGATTGCTGAGAGGTGGGGAATTCAAGGGGACTAAATGGTAATGAATAAAATACAATAAAACTTATCAAATAAGAACCCCAAATCCATATATTTGCAAGAATTATGGCTCTTGAAATTGTCACTACACAGAGAATGTTATGTGAAACCCTTTTCTCTCCTTTATTAACAAAATGAGATTGAGTAGTCTTATTTTTTTTTCATTTTCAATAATTGATGAAATGGGGTAGGCGGAAACTCTTAGATTTTAGAAGCAAAAAAAAAATTGTAGACAACACTTTAATGCTTGAGAAAGTTCAAAGTGGGAAAGGGGTAGGGACATTTTGACACATACTCTTTAAAAATAATGATTTTTTTCAAAAAAATATTGATCTTAAAGCATGGCAAATGTTTACTCTGACACCCAATACAATATTGAAACCCAGATGTCAGGGTGAAAATCTTAAGGGCTACAAGCTTAGTGGAAGGAAGAATAAAATATCTCATGTGACCCAGAAGTCCTGATAATGCCTTGTTTTCTCTTTTTGCTCTTTGTCTTTTTAATTTTTATTTATTCACCTAAATTGCACTCATCTAGCGGAGATGGGGGAGAAGTCTTTTCTACTATTAACGGTGCTAACAAAACTTTGTTACTCTTCAATAAAAGAGATTTTTTTGTTTTTGTTTAAATAAGAATGAGCGAACTTCTTAATATCGTACCTTATGCTTCCAGCAATAGATGCTCAATCATTACGAGGCTATTTAGAGGTGATGAATCAGCACTCTATGGAAACAAAAGGTAGCCGTGCCATGCTAAATAGGTTTTTTTTTTTTGCAGGCCTCACAAACGTTCTTTGTGCTCCAGAATGTATTGATTTCATTAGATGTGCTAATTTAGCAATTCTCTGGTTTGAAGACCATAATTACAACACAATACACAACCTATGTATACAGGCTTATTGCAAGGAAAAAACTTTGCTTTCAATTTATTAACAGCAAATGCTGTTATAAATCTACCTTTTGTAGATTTACAGTTTCCCCTGCAAATGCTAGTTATAAATCTACCTTATGTACCCACAAGGCTCTGTTATTATAGAGTCTTTTATTAATAAACTAAACAATTTCATACAGTGTTAATGAGTTAGTGCTTATCTCTTGCTCTCTTTTACGGTTAAAATGTGCAGAAAACTGGACGATTTATCTAAGCATGTGGATAACTAAGGTACATGACAGTTTTAATAATTAGGCTCCATCTATCTCTATTTTCACTGATGAAAAAGCGTTACACTTGATTTTCTCATTTTCATAGCTGTATCAGAGTTCAGAGAAAACAAATCAAACACAGTAATATGATAATAGAGCTGAATTATAGAACATTTTCACTCTAAGTAGATTTTTACTGCATTATATGTACACTGTGTTTTTGAAACAATTATTAAGACATGAGGAATAATTTAGGTTGTTCTTGTTAATATTTTAGAATACTAATTTTATTTAAGGCACAGCTGCCTGTTTGTAAGTGCTTTCTCCTTGCCACTCTATGTTAATTTTTTCTTAGAATCAATTGCATACCTACCATATGATGCGTATGTGCAAAGAACTTCCTTTTTGTTCTATCTGCTTAGCTAGATTTATTGGGGATGCAGGGGTGCTAGTGGAGGCGTGTGTATGTGTGTGCGTGCTGCCCTCTACTGGACTTGATTCCTAAGTAAGTATTCGGGACTTTGGTGGGGGGTTTGTTCTTTTTCTTTTAAAAATATTTTTTATTGTTTTTCTATTACCATTTATCACCCTTATTACTCCCTTGCCCTCCCAGTCACCACACTGGTGTCCATGTTAATGCGTTCTTTTTCCTTTTTGCTCAGTCCCTCCACCTCCTGACCTACTTCCTCCCACGCCCCTTCAGCCGTCATCCTGCGCTCTGTCTACAGGCGCGTCTCTATTTTCCCAGTTAGTGCCATTTGGTCATTAGATTCCGTATATGAATGAAATCATATGGTATTTGTCATTCCCTGACAGGGTTTTTTCTTTCTTTAAGAGAAAAAAGGAGAAAAAAATTTGGGAAGACTGTTTTTCTTCTTTATGTTACTTATAATTTGAGGTCGGGGGGAGTAGGAATTGCATTTTATGTAGTCCAGGAGTCCCACAGTCCAGCATCTTGTGCACAGCATTTGCTCAACAGTATGTATTAAATAAACTAATAACTTACCATGATTTCTTTTTTCCTTCTGATAGATGGAGTCTGTAGTTATTTAACCAAAGAACATTGCCTCTACCTTTGAATCTATAATAAAGTCAGGAAGAGAAACCCATAAATCTTAGAGACAGGGTAGATCTATATAAGACCCCACATGTGAGTAAAAACTTCCTTTGCAAATTTCAATACTAATGATTTGGTATCATATAGTAAGGGATCTGGAAGCAGGAAGAAGAGGAGGCACATACATAGCTGCTAAAAATTTACCCAAATGGACAAAAAACTTGCGACAATGAATTGGCTGTAAGTAAAGCAAGTATATTAAGGAGCAAGATTGTCCTTTCATCACATATATTTTCAGCCATATAGCAAATTTCACCTCTCTGAAACCCAGCCGTCAAACAACAGGCGAGAGGAAAAGCATTTTAAGGGGGTGCTCTAGCAACGTGTGAGAGAGATGGCTAATTGCCTAACGAAGCCCATTTGCACCATCCACGTAATGAATTTTTAGTGGGAGAATTGCAGATGTAGCTCTTTATCTACACCAGTCACAGACTGGTTCTCATAATGAAATGAGGATGAAAGTGATGAATGACATTTCTACTCATCGTTTAAGAAACTGGTATACCCTTTGACCTTCTCGTTCCCCTTCCGCTGACTGGAACTGACAACAGCATGGCACAAGATGGAAGGAGGCTGGGAACCTACCTGCTATATTCATGAATTAGATGGCATACTAGCGAGAAAGGAGCAGTTTTTGTATTAGCTTCCAGGATTTGTTTGTTACAGTAGCTAATGTTAACTTACTTCACTGCACAGAAATATACATTTAATATATTCTTCTAGCTATACCAATATGCTATCCTACTAATACTAACTATAATACTAATACTGTACTGCATTATACTGTACTATAATATTAATATTAATAGATACCATACTATACCATAGTACACTATACTATGCTAATATATTAAGGCAGAACCATGTAACTTTTAGAAAGACACCCAAATGAAATTCTTAAAATTTAAACAACAACTTTGGTTAACTAGAGGACACAAGTCTTAGGGGTATTCAATATCAGGATAACCCTCTGCCTGTACTGGTCAGAAATGTATAAATTTGGTTGTGGCTCAAGGAGAGAGTGGCTACAAATAAAAAGAGCAGAGTTTACAGGCACATGAATTATAGAACGCTGCATATATTGATGCTTTGGTCTGAGTGACAGTGAGGTATCATTGAAAGTGTTAGTGGTACACGGACATGAAGGGAGATAGGGGAACTAATGCTCTTACTTTTATGTTAATTCATCATGGAAAAGCCAATTTCAACTACTACTATATAGCCAACTCTCCACAAAATTAGCATCTTTATCCTCAGTGGACAACATACCAGTAGTTTAGGGTATCTTTAATTAATTAATAACTCAGCTAATTAATGAAGTTCATTTGTTGTCTTCATTAATTTTATAGTGAATGAAGATATTTGACTCTGTTTTAATAACCATGACACTGTGAGAAAACCCGGTAGTGTATTTTGCTGAATGCAGCTGAGATATCCCAGAGGAAATGCCTTGACCGATGCAAAATGCAAAAAGCATCTGATAATGAACTAGGCTGTAATGGGGTTCTGACGCATGCACTTCAGGCCCATTGTTACCATGCTGTTTCATGAATGATCTTTCCTTTTTTTAATGAAAAAAGTGTAGGTTCACACTCACTTCTTGGGTTAAAAGAGATGAGAACATGTGAAAACAGATGAGAACATAAGAGAACATATGTTCTCTTTCTCTTGTCACATTTTATTGTACATTTTCTCATGGGCTCTTGAACGAGATCATGTTTATTAATCCAATAAAAAATACATGTAATGATGATCATCTACTTCTGACCTATAAGAAATAGATACTTATTTTATTGGTATAATGAATGAAGTGTTACAGTTTCATATTTTTTTTTTTTGCTCTTTAGTTTCTCTTACAGTCCAGGGTTTTCAGTTTCGAAAAATAAAAAGAACATGTTGATGCAAATCCACACTCCCGGAGTCTTTGGCCTTTACAGAGCATTTTGAAATTCTCCTCCTGTTGCAGTTCCTATTTTCTGGCCCACTAAAACAGATTTTGTTGGAATTTTGCCTTATCAAACCCTGCTTGAAAGAGACTGGCCAATTGTTGAATCACTTGGAGATGGGAATTACCGTGGGTTGTAAGGTTTGACCTGCGGGCACAGGCAGGACTCTACCTTCTCGGCAGCGTTGTTGTCGCTCTGCCTGCAGGCAGGACTGTAAGCTGGGTAACCTCCCGAGGTTTCCTGTAACTCCATAGTTCCATGATACTAATCTCTTTGAGTAAATCCCACATTTTTATTCCTCCTTTGAAGATTCTACTACACTGTGATTTGAAAATATGCCTCTCTTTGTTCTGGAGATATCAGAATGTATTATCAAAGAACAAAGTGGAAAGTTTTAGAAAATTTGTGAGCACGAGGTCCACTCTTTTTTTATGAAAGGCAGTGGGAAGATGAAACAAATCTGTGGCTTCCAAACTTTATTTCAATTTTATTTAATTCAATAAACAAATACTAAGTGTCTATTTATTTGGCAGGTACTGTGCTACAAAAATGAAGAAATTGGGTCTGGCTTATTTCACAAGTTTGTGGTAAAGATGAAATGAGATCATAAATATGCACAGAATCTGGCTCGTAGGAGGTCCACAATATATACAAGTAATTAATGTCAGTAATAGGAAGCACCTGGACAGCTTGAAAGAACTTTGAACTGTCATGTTTGATTGATGTCAAATTCTCAGTGCTTATAGAATGTTGTTCTGAATGGACCTACATGAAGGCAATGTTGAGTCTCCAGCAGATTTTTTTTATTTATGACTTTCAGCTCCAAATAAAGTAACTATCTCATGGCAGGCCCTCATTCAAAGGAAATGATAGTTGTGATTAAAATGTTCTAGATATTTTAGGCTGAGTCCTCCTCAAGGCAGAGCCTTGGGTGTAGGTAGACAACTTGGGAAGTGAGTCCAGGGAACAGGCATGAAGGCCTGGGAAGTGGACTGGGAAAGAGGGAAACTAATGTGACTGAGTTGGCCACGGCTACAGGTGACATATTCACTCTTGTCAGACCTACTGGAAAGCCTAATCTAATGTGCCTCAAAACTGTCTAAAAAAGAAAGTATATTAGTCAAGGTTCTCCAGAAAAACAGAATCAATAAAATATAAAGGGAGATTAAATATGAAGGGTTGGCTTACATGATTACAGAAGCTAAGAAATCCTATGATCTGCTGTGTGCAAGCTGGAGACCCAGAAAAGCTGAGTTTGAAAGCGGATGGTGTACAACCAAGTCTGAGGGCAGGAGAAGATGGCATGAGATGCCTCGGCTCACCAGCAAGTCAGGAAAAAAGTGAACTCCTCCTTCCTTTGCCTTTAGCTCTGTTTAGGCTGACAACGGACTGAATGGTGCCTACCCACATTACAGAAGGCAGTTACTGAGTCCACTGGTTCAGATTCTAACCTCATCCAGAAACACCCTCACAATCACAAACAGAAATAATGTTTAATCTGGGCACCCCTTGGTCAGTCAAGTTGGCATATAAAATTAACCATTACAGGAAGTATTTATTCAATGGTTCCCAGTAGTGTCCAGGAAGGGAAGGATGTAGGTCTCGGTTCATGCTTGGGATTTTGTGGCACCAGAGTGAAGGTGATTGCTTAGAAAACTAGTTACCGTGGCTCAAGCAAGGGGCGGGGTCAGAAGAACAGGGAATGGTGAATAGAGATGTCCACACTGCATGCTGAGCTAGGAAGAGGTGCACACCTGTAAAGTATAAGATGTCTTTAGAGGAATTAATGAACTCAGTTTCAAGTGGGAGTTTCAAGGATCTGCTGGTCACAGCAGGCATGTTTCACTTGTTACTGCTGCATATCCTTTGAACCCTGTTTTCATATCACACCGGCTGTTGGGGTTTGGGGAAATAAGAGCTCAGAAGGTTCCCAGCCTTGAAATGCAATAAAAACTGCTGGAGTAGATCGTCCCTGCTGCCTCCTCCTGCTTTCTAATATTGTGTAAACCATTCTCCTGAAGCAGAACTCCAAGAGCAGAACTCAGTTTTAGGTTAGTCAGCAAATCTTTAAGTAGAGGAGGAAAATGAAAAATAGATGTCTTGAATTGTAGCTCTATTCAGAAAAGGGTCCTCTTTACAAATTTGTTAAACCAAAGCATTGTTTAATCTTTAGCAATTGGTGGGAAATGATTTTAAAAAGAGAGAGATGCCTTCTATTCTTCCTCCTTTATAGCTATTAGGATTCACATTTATAGTAACTTTCTGTCCTCTCCAGAAAACCTCAGTTCGCCTGTAGAAGAGTCGGTGCAATGTTAGCTTTCGCAGGCGTCCCAGTAAGCTGCTGTCAGACGTCTGTATCTCCACAGTCCGCGAGTGTGAGGGCAGAAGTTTTAGCATCAGAAGCGGTATTTACAGTGAAAGAAAATTTGAGGCTGTCACTGAACTGCCATTCAGCTTTGCTTTGAACATTGTACACAATGAATAAAAATTCCTTAGTAAGACATGTTCATCATTTAAAAATAATCTATTTAAACATATAATTATATACCTCTGAGTAGGGAGCATATCTAACCTAAACAGTAAAAGAATCATGGTCTTATATTAGTGAAAAATTTTAAAGGGATAGACAGGCCTTATTACTTAGTGAGAATTTAAGATCTAAGGATTGGCTGAAAATGGTGCGATTCTAATGTCTCCTAAATTTCTATAGTTTAAGAAAATCTTCCATGATAAGATTACTTAATATTTTAGAGATTCTCTTTCAAAAATATATATCATAGGTCTACTTCGACTAACAGAAGAACCAATCTATCAAAAAACGTGCGTTCATGACAGACAAGAGCGCAGTGATTGCCTGAGAGAAGGGGTGGGGGGGGTAAAAGAGGGCACAGAGGGCAAGCATAGTGACTGAAGGAGACTTGACTTGGGGTGGTGAACACATAATACAATATACAGATCATGTATTGCCGAGTTGCCTACTTGCAACCTATATAATTTTATTAACCAATATCACCCCAATAAATTCAATAAGAAAAATGATGAGTTTAAATTAATTCTTAATTAGCAAGAAAAAATTAAAAATTCATAGTTGTATTAATGACAAACTGGTAGAACATGCTTAACTTTAGCAATTGGGATAGTTCATTCCCCTCTCTTCGCAGATGTCTACTGCCTTCCCCCCCACCACTAGAATGCCTCTGCAAAACGCAGAAATTTGGTCAGAAGGTGGAATACTGAAATGTCTGTGCTCATTGCTGTTCTGCTGACTTGAGAAACAGTTTTCTGATTCTTACAATAATGAGTGAGAGTTCTTATTTTAAGAAACTTAAGTGAATATTTTGAAAAAATGCTGAGTGAATTGAAGCCAATTCTAGAGTTAATCAGCAATGCCTATGCCTGTAAAGAATTATTAGTTCATCTCTTTTAACTGAAATAATCGGTCACTTCCAACAACAGACCTGAAAGATGTTTAAGGTCAAAAGTGGAAAGAGACAAACATTGTTTACATGCATTACATAACTATTGGGACTGCATTTTCCACTGTATTGACCAAATGACCTAATTAGGAGCTGGCTGTAGAGCCTGTCCACATAAGAGTGACCTCCCAAGCAGGGCCTGCACACGGAAGGGGAAGGCCAGGGTCCCACGACATTTATTTTGTGTGAGAACAGGGCCTTATTTTGGGGGATGGCCAGCTTCTTTCCTTTATTGTTGCTAATTGTGTCTATGCTTGTATTCTCCTTTTATTTCAGAAAGGTTGCTGCTTGTAATGTGTCTGTATACACCTGGGAAATGACATTTCTAAGACTAAGAATGGTACTCCTTTGGGAGCTAAAGATTGGTCAAAAAACCTTTCCTCTCCTGTAATTTTGGAGCGCAGCCCGAGTAAACTGTTGGCCTCATTTCAAACGCTGTGTCTCTGCCAGTCCATCACATGGGAACGGCAAATGAAATATTTAGGTGGTGTTTTTGAAGAATTTCACCCATTTGGATATTTTTTATCTCCTCTTTTAGACAAAACATCTGAACAAATGAATGTACATGTTCTCTTAAACTGGGCATATTTAAAACCTGAGCCATGTACTTTCAAAGTGAACCGATAGATTAAAAGAAATACAGTATTATGTTTTCCTCTGGCTCCACTTGTAGAGGTTTCATCTCCCTCCAGACCCATGTGTACGTGTCAGGAATTGGTTATCAGTTCATTGTTATCAACCTCTTGGAAGGATTCATTAATTTTATAACACAACCTCTCTTTATGGCGAACGGTTCCACGAGCTCGGAGCTTCGTTATTCAGCCTGAGCCTGCTTAGCGTGCTGCAGGATCCTTTGGGGATGCAGTTTTGTAGGATGAGACGATTCCTATTTTAAATAACCTACACATGTGTTCATGTGGTGTCATCAGTAAAGCAGATAATGAACCGCTCTTCACAAAACCTGCCAAAGGCTCTCATACCTACCCTGAGTTGGAGCATGATTCTCCCAAAATCAACTCTTGTTCAAGTCCAAGAAAATAGTGTAAGTAAATTATCATAGCTACTAACCTGTTAGACCATGGAAGAATAATAAATAAAGATGCCTGAGCCAGATCTCTCTGAACTTTAGTTTCCATACCAGTAAAATGGGACAACAGTGCCTTCCTCAGAGAACTGGCATAATAATTGCATGACATAGTATATGTCACAAGTGAATGGACATCCTCAATTATTGGTCAATATTTCAGCCAACAGTCTTGTCAGAATACTTTGTTTCAGGTCATGAAAACCCAATTCAAATGACTTAATAAGATGGCTTATATGTCATATTACAAGACATCTGGAGGTTAGTGAAACCAGCTGAAGGGTTGGTGAATTCAATCCTGTGGTGAATCACTTGCAGATCTTACTAAAATGTAGATTCTGATACAGTAGGTCTAGAATGGGGCTGAGACTTGGCATTTCTTACACATTTCCATGTGATGATGATGTTCCTGGTGCAAAGTCCGCAGTTTGGGTAGTGAGGGCATGGCCCTATGTGAAGCTAGCTGTGTAGGAAGAGTGAAAGCTGACTCATTCCGGAGTGCTTCCCACAGGTGGCAGGATATACTGTGTGGGCCCTAAAGCTTGTAGTATTTTGACAGATGGAGGAGACAAAATATACGCTTTGGATCTTCTGTGAAAACATAGTTTTTAACTTCATAATACCAAGGAAAATAATGTGGCTATTAAGATGCCAAAAAAAGAGTATCGGTTTTCTAGACTAAACATCAAACACACTGTATGGAAAGCCATGGCTCTTAGGATCACTACTCTTGTTTTCTTTCAATCTTAACGCCTGAAAAAGAAATAGACATAGTAACAGTACACCTGTATTCCAGAGCAGATTGCAAGCTAGATGAACTCAGCAAGAATTTGAGTATATTTTTACAAACAAGAGTGGACTTTGCCTAAAAATAAACAATTAACCTCTGATTTTTTTAGAGTGCTCTTTACACCTCATAAGACCAAAATGAAACAATACCATTATGTTACTGGTGGCACTTTTTCTTTGTTAATGCTCTTTGTTTTATGAATAAGTTAAATGAGTCACTTAGAAAATCAAGAACTCAGTAAAGGAAATAAAAAAATACAGTAGATGTGTTCTTAAAACCAACTTCCTCTTAAAAAGTATGCATATGTGTAGGTAAAATAGCAATCACAATACAGTCACTGATCCCAACACTTGGAACTGAATTACAGTAATACAATTTTTCTTTTCTTTTTCTAATAATGTAATTGGGGATTCCCTACAATCTGCAGAACAATAAAGCTGTAAGAGCTTAAAAGGGAGGAAATATAGTTATGGAATGTCAGTGATTGTACAGCTAATTTGAAGACTGTTACTTTGAAAAGCATTTCTGTCATTCCCTGTGAAGGCCTGGAGGATGCTGTTTAGGAATATCATTTTGACATGGATTAAAATGAGAAGAAATTGGAAGTAGAAAAATAGAAGAGATCGTAGCTCCAAATTCTGGGTTCTTCTGCATTTGGTGGTTCATACTTGGAACACTGCATTTTACTATTATGTAGTGTTGTTGGTCAAATGAAAAAATAACAGGATTAGGTCATCAAAATAAATTAAGTTTGGAGATCAGGATGCTAGCTCTGGCATTTTGATGTACAGTTGAAGTAGATAGTGTTTCCCAAACCTGCTGAGCATCACAGTAATCTGAGTTTGTTAAAAGCACAAATTCCTTGGGCCCACTTGGCCCCTCTTAAATTAGAATGCTTCAAGGTGGACCCAGGGATTCTGCATTTTTAAAAGGCTCTGGGCTCACTCTCACAGAGCTCCCTCTCACCAAGTTGGAGGACCCCACATTTGGAAATCATTGTGCTGGAAAATCTCTTAAGATCCAATTCATTCCCAAAGACTACAATTTTAATGCAACAGTTAAAATGGTATTTTAGGAGTAGAGGATGGTGGAAAAGGAAATTATTTGGATAACCACAACAGTAGTAGTCATAGATGATTCGTTTACTGTGAAATGGTTTTCACAGTGATTGGGCTCCCAGGGTTTTGCCTCATTCTTGCCCTCACCTCATCTTTGTCTTTGAGATGCTCACACAACCAGAGCAAAGCTGGCTTGGAGGCAGAAAAGGGGAGAGAAATCACCATACTCATATTTGCACTCGTAGATCCTGGTCTGCATTTATCAAACACAATTAAAAATGGTAGGGTTTCCCTACCAGGGTTAACATATACAGTAGGGTTAACATTTGGTAAAAGTCACAAGAGATTGTTGTTTTGCTTATTGCTCTGAGAGGTCTGTGGGGGAGGAAACATGTTTTGACCAAAGTATTGTCTTAAATCTCCAAATGTGAAATTATATGATGGTTTATGCATCCATGTTGGCTCTAAAGCACTTTGTGGTCAAATCCAAGGGCCACTGCAAGCAGGCACTCTTCCCGAGTCTCTCCTTCATTAGCTGCTGTGGCAGTATTTCTTAAAAGGATTGAAATCTTTCTTAAAAAGACAATACATTATTGTTGGA
Organism: Tonatia bakeri; assembly: GCA_004024845.1. NCBI lineage: Eukaryota > Metazoa > Chordata > Mammalia > Chiroptera > Phyllostomidae > Tonatia > Tonatia bakeri. Next base: position 72,444 of record PVIA01003165.1, on the reverse strand, counting down.
GTTTTGTATTTTAGTGGTGTTTTTGCCTCACTGACTGTTAAAAAGGTGTTTTAGAAAAGTTTCATTTTGTGGAAATACATCCAAATCTTATGAGGTGAATAGGCTTTCTCTGTGCTTGTGCCTTTAAGCCAGGCCAATGCCCAGTCCACACAGCTGGTACCCAGAAGCAAGGAGCTTTTCCAGCCTGGCTGGCTTGTGTATTTGTGACAATTATCCTGCCCCAGCCCCCACTCTTACATCCCAATTGTATTAGCTCCTTTCACCTCTACTCCATGGCTGCATTTGCCTTGTTTCTGGACATCTGCCTGTCTGTCATTCTTAGTCCAGGGGATAGACTTGGATTTTGAGTGTTATTTTTGTTCCTCTTTTGTAGGCCTAGACAGTACTTGACTTATTGTACCTGCTACTTCAAGTAACCATCTGCTGAAGAAAATTCCAGCCACTGATATTACATCCCTGATATGTCTGTCTATCCTTGTTGCCACCCCCTAACATTTCCCCTCTGTGCCTGTTCATGGAGAATGTTGTATGCGACAAAATGTGTTTGTCTAATTTGAGAGCTCTCACAGCATATGGAGCTAACAGTATAACTCTTCTCAAACTTAAACAGGCAGATGAATCACCTGAGGGTTTATTAAAATGCAGATTCTAATCCAGTAGATCTAGGATGAGCGTTTCTAACAAGCTCCTAGGTGACGGTGTTGGTGGTCTCTGGAACATGTTTTTTATAGCAAAAACATAACTGATCCCAGAGGCAGTGTAAAACAGAGCAGAGTTTTTGTACCTCCACTCTACTGACAGTTTGGGCCAGGTAATTCTTTGTTTTGAGGCTCTGTTCTGTGCCTAATAGAATATTTAGCAATATTCCTGGTTTCTACCTGCTAAGTGACAGTAGTGTTCTCCCTTCCCAGTCATGACCATCAAAACTGTATGGGTATCTCCAGATTGCTAAACACCCTCAGGGGTAAAATCACCCCTGGTTCAGAACCACTAACTGGTACAGAGGTTATTATTAAAAGCTCTGGGTTAAAATGCTTGAATTTAAATTCTGGCTCACCCACTTTTTGGATGAGTGGCCATGGACAATTTACTTAACTTTTCTTTGCCTCAGTTTTCTCTTCTATAAAATGGGATATAATATTTACATTAGGTATTCACAGAGTTGCTGGGAAGATTAAGTGATTAAATATCTATGAAATGCTTAGAAATATATGCATGTGTGTATCAGAAAATTATTAATGTTAGCATATATTATAAATATTTTGCTCTGCACTGGACTTTTCATTAGAGAATGCTAATTTACTCTCTAAGAATATACTTTGATCAATTAAAAATATAAATTTTACATATACTTGAATTAAGAAAATGTAGTTTACTTATTCAGATTAATACTGAAAAAAACAGCTCATTAAACATACATCTTGGCATTTTGTATTGACTTAATTCAGTTAATCATGATTCTGTACTCACCACCTAATTAGTGCCACTTCAATCTGTTCTAGCAGTGGCGGGCGTATAGCATGCCTCTACATCTGACACTTAACAGAACAGTGGCTAATCTAATCACCATACAACCCGAGGAATTCTGAGATTTGGGATAATTGTCCTGCAGGCCCCCAACCTTCTCTGAGCTTACTGTGTACATCTCTTCTGCTTTCAGTAAACATAATAATATGTACTAGGTTGACAGGGCTATGACTTGATCTAGTTATCCATGTTCATCTATTTAACACTTAATTAAAGCCACTTGTTTGCCTGGTAGGGTTCTTTGGAAGTCTTTTCTTTCATTATCAACACTTTTGCCAACGTGGCAAATAGTTTACTTTAGAGAATTCTTTCAATCATGATATTTGTATTATTATTTTTTAAATCATATATTATTCCCTGACATTGTGCAGAACTTTAGGAATTATTTCTTTAGAGTTTACAGGCTCTGTGTAAGGGTATGGGACAAAAAAAGTACTGTGTGTCAAAGAAAATACTCATTTAGGACATTTCTATATGGTGATGGAACAGCTGGTTATTTACTTCAGTGGAAAAAACCCATTGGTATTGGATTTTGTGTAGATCAAAAACAAATAGATGAAGAGATAAAGTTTTAAGTTGACTGAATTTTTCACTTGCTGTCACTACATTGGGTCTCTAAGTGAAAATGAAGTGAGATTCATAGCAATTTCATTTGTTATCTAACCATAATCACATGTGGCCAACAGTTGAGTGCTTACTATGTGCTGTTAGCCACCTGATGTGAATTGACTTGCTCTCAATTCCAAAACAATATGTTCTTATTTCCCCTTCCTCATTTCACAGAGGTATAGGGAGATTAAGTACATTGTCCAAGGTCACAGGGCTAGTAAGTGATGGGCCAATATTAGAACTGAGGTATTTCAACTTAAGAGTTCTTTCTCAAGATGCCACCTCTAACAAGATTATGCAGTGATTTGTTTTAAAACTTTGTCAATATCCACACTGCAGATGACAGTAACTATACTGTGAATGTGTGAAATGAAAAGTTCCTACTTCTTCTGGTTGAAGAATCATTTAATTTATATAAGAAATAAATACATATATTCTGCTTGCATATCATTGGCTCACTGCCCAATTTTATCATCTGTTTACATTTTGAAGATATCTCTAACGATGTCTTGACTTTTGGGGAATACTTAACATCCTTTAATCTGTTTGCTATCTGTTTACATTTTCATAGCAAGAGAAGACTAATTTGCTGCTCTACCAACTACCTTCTTTTACTTATTAAAATGACTGTAAATTCAGAGCTAATGAAAAGTGTTAGATTGATAGCACTGCTCTAGGAAGCCACAGCATGAAGAGAAAGCCTTTCCCTCGCTTCCTGACCGTAATCTCTGGCCAAACCCTAGAAAGTGCATTTTTAGAAAGGAGAGACTAATCTGTGGTCTGAGACAGTCACTCTAGAATTTCCTTGAAAGCCCCGATTAGGAAGCAAAGTGTACACTAAAGAAGAGTTTAATTCTTCAGAGTTATAATGATCAAAAGAGAAAACACCTTTGGAAAAAGAGACTTTGTATTTAGTACTCACCTTTAAATTATTAGGAAGGATGAGTTCCTCATTATTTTTAAGTCTTATGCTAAAATCATGATTAGTTTATTTTTCAAAACAGATTTTATTTTATTTAATGATTCTTAGAGAGAGGGGAAGGGAGGGAGAGAGGGAGGGAGAGAAACACTGATCAGCTCCCTCTTGCAACCACCCCTACCAGGACGGGGCCACAACCGGGCATGTGCCCTGGCCTGGAATCTAACCAGTGAATTTAGCTTTAGCCACACTAGTTGGGGCCGCGGTTAGTTTGTTAATGGTCCGAAGGAGTTAACCAGGATGGAGAGCCATCCTCAAAACAATGTGGTTTTGAAACTAATTGTAAGAAATAGGACTATTCAAATTGAACAAGAGAACTATGAGTGGCCTATTATAATTATCCTAAAATATTTAAAAAGCTGTTATAGTAATAATATCTACCCTTTGTCAACACTTTCAGGTATTAGGCACACTGCGTGTATCTCATGTAATTTCCACAACAACTTGAAGCTTATATACTATTATCATTCCCATTTTACAAATAAGGGGACAGATCACAATGGTGGTTCAGGGTAGAGTCAGGCCTCCAACCAGGTCCATCTGCTTTTAGTGCCTTTTCTCTCCACGATGTTCACAGTCCTTTTTGTGAATGAGGGGTTAGGTTGATTCTTATGTCACATTCTGAGTTGAAAACAGACCCACTACCAATGGGTAGGAGTTACAGAGTGCACGTTTATGCTCTGTATGTCTAAATTTAAAGTAAGTCAACTCGAAGTCATCTATTTTCTTTGTCGAATAATTTAGAATTTATTCTTTATCAGTAGGGAGCCATGAAAGTGGTTTTTAGAAAGAATGTATTGGATTTGGAGAAGGCAGGGAAAAGAAGTTTATTATCTTTTTAGAAGATTGTTATAACAGTCTAGGCAAAAGATGACAAAGCCTGAACTTTGGGCAGATGATGAGGGAGGGGATAGAGTCTAGGAGACATATTCCAGAGCTACCTAAAATGTAGGCAGCAGAGACTAGAGATCAGCTGGATGTGGCAGGTGAGGCAGCAGAGTCAGGGATGCTTCTGAGGGCTCAGCTAGGAGACCGAGTGCCTGGTGATCCTGTTAACCTGGATAGGTTAGACAGGTTAGAGAGAGGTACTGACCTGGGGTCACGGGGAGGGAAGTAATGGATTTCATTTTAGACTTGCCGCATATGGAGTGCCTACGCCACATCAAGGTAGAGATATACCTTAGGCTGTTAGAGATGAGCTTAAAGTTCAAAAAAGAGGTCAGAGTTGGACAACGAGTTGTGGCCCCTCCCGTGGGAGCTGTGGGAGTGAACGGGAACGCCCAGGGAGAGCAGGAGGAGTGGGGGCGCCAGAGAGCCCAGGATGACTAACGGAGCAGACGTGTCTGTTCCGGCCATTTAGCGGGTGGTTGCTGGGGGAGGGGCACCGCAAAGAGAAAATGAGATAATCAAGCCTCAGATCACAAAGGAACATGTTATTTTTTGAGATTGTCTGCTAAATAAAGGGGTCTGTGTGCAGCTGAACATTTTCAGTTTTCTCTTACAAAAGACTCCCAATAGGAGAGAAGCAGGAGACACTGGTTCCAGTGACTATGATTTGAGTGGGTATTCTCAAGGCCTCTCCACTTCCTCCAATGCCCCTTCACCCCAATGACCTGGGGATTAACCTCTCTTTTCAGAATTACGATTTGCAAACTCCTTATGTTCTGAAGAATTTCTCTGTGTTAATGACATACCATCCTTGAAGTGTGATAAAATACATGGGGAAGGCATGTATTTGGTATCTTTTTGTTGGTTTGTTTTTGTAACGGCCTAAAACTTTTTCTTTTTATCTTTTTAAACGCTTTCTTCAACCACAGGTAGAATGGTAAGGAGGCCATCTCACATGCTATCTCTTCTTCTGTTTCTTGACAACCTGTGTGACCTTATATAAGGCACCTCAACTACCTGCGACTCAACTTTCCTTATCTTTAAAATACAGGACTTGCACTGTATTTTCTCTAAGGTTTCTTTCAGCTCAAAAGTTTTATGATTCCACAATTCAAGCCCAGCACATAAATGCCATTTAAATGTCATTGGTTAGATCACCAAAAGGCTAATAATTGTATAATCAGGGATAGATCAAATACCATTGCAATAGGGTTCTTTAAAGACTGAAAAAAGTTCTTTTTATAGAGACAAAGTAAGATGTATTTTTTTTCCAAGAGGTCAAAATCTCCAGTTTGGTACGAGTGCTAATTAAATTAAATCCTGAGAAATTTAGACAAGAAATATAGAAGACTTTCTTCCCTCCCCCCTTGACTCTAAAGGTTATGAGATAATTGAACATGTTTCTTGGGAAATGTACAGACTTTTAATAAAGGTGAATAACTATTGTCTTAGTCAGCTCAGGCCACTATAACAAAATACCAGTGTCTGGGTGGTTTAGACAACAGACATTTATTTCTCACAGTTTGGGAGGCTGGAAGTCTGCAGTCAGGGTATCTGTATGGTCAGATTTGGGCGAGGGCCCTCCCTCTTCCTGGCTTGCAGATGGCCGCTTTCTTGCGGTATCCTCACATGGCAGAGAAACTGAAAGAGCAAGATCTTCGATCTGTCTTTATAAGGGCACTAACTCCATCACGGGGATGATGGGACCCCACTCTCATGACCTTACCTAAACCTAATTACCTCCTAAGGGCTTCTCCCCCAGATGTCATCACATTGGTATTTAGGGCCTCGATATATGAATTTGGGGGAGGGAGCAGGTGAGGGGTACATATTCCATTCATTAGCAACTGTCTTGCTGAGAAAGTTGTAGCTTTAAGCTATAACTTAAAGTGGGGTAAACTTAGCTTAGGGAGTCTGCTTTGACAGACAGGAGCACGGAGGTCCGACTGACTGGACAGTGTAGGTGTTGTCCTAACACAATGGAAGCAATATCACTTGAGAGATGATCCAAGTCATGGCTGACATGGAAGGCACATTGTCCTAGGAGGAGAAACACATTGAGAGGTGCTAAGGTAATGGGCCAACGGGAGGCCATATGCAAGATGCCAAATCAGGGAGTCAGGGATGAGGAGAATCAGGAGGAAACCCGGGATAAAGTATGAGAGTATATTAAGGGAAATCAGTGCTGGATAAATGTTGGTACACTATGAGACCCCTCCTATCTGTCCTGACAGTTATGAGAAGCCAGGTAGAACCAGACACTAGAAGACAACTGGCCCTTAGTCTCCAGGCAGCCTCAGTCTAGGAAGAGGATACTGCTAAGGAATACGAAGGTCTTTTCTTCCTTGAGGGCTTTAGAAATTGGAAGAAATTAGACCAAACTCATGTAATGTTATGGCATCAAGATGGGCCTGTGTATTATGACACCTTTCCTTTCTATTTATTTCAGGACTCAGAAATAGACTCTCAGATCAGTCCTGTTTCTTACCCCGTCACTGCCCCCACTCTCCCCTTCTCCCATCCTGAGTGAGTCATCTTCCAGAACAGTGACAGCCATCACCAAATTTGAAAACTCAGTGTGACAAAGGAGCTGTTTTCACAGTTCTCTGGCAACATAATATGAAAGTTCACCACATCGGGCACATCATCTTAATCACTGTGGTCAAAAGAATCTCTAGATGTGACAATAGCTGCCTCTTTGTTAACTTGTTCCTTCTGATTGGCAAGCCGAAGACTGCAAATCACTGACACATGGATGTTCACTTCACTGTTGTATTTCTTTAGATTTGTCTTCATGAGTTAGAAATAGGGATTTCAGCCTGAGTCTTTTGTGTTAAAAGGATACATGGAAAAGAAGCCAGTGCTCATTCTTAAGATAAAGGTGAGAATGAGCATGGCACCAGTTTCCAAGGGAACTGATGAATGCGTTTCTGTAGTCCATGCCAGCTCAGCACTACTCCGTGTGCCTGGCACTGTTTCTCTGGGCCAGCGATGGTCAACAATTTTTATCTCATGGTACCCAGATACTAATTACTAAAATTCTGTGGCACACCCCAAAATTATATTTTCAAGTAATCTGACAAAAACAGGTATAATTTCGATTCACTTACATCAGACAGCTATTGCTGTGTTGGCTTCTGTCATTTTCTTTTAAAAGATTTCATTTATTTATTTTTTAGAGGGAGGGGATGAGAAAGAGAAGGAGTGGGAAAGAAACACCAATGCATGAGAGAAACATTGATCAGTTGCCTCCCACACACCCCCAACTGGGGACCTGGCCCACAACCCAGGCGTGTACCCTGACTGGGAATCGAACCAGTGACCTTTCAGTTTGCAGAATGGTGTCCAACCCACTGAGCCACACCAGTCAGAGCTATTGTCATTTTTTAAAATTCAACAATCTAAGGGAAAAGAGGTCAGTGCCCCTGACTCAAGAGTCAGATATTGCCTGTTTTGAAAATTCTTTTGGCACACTGGTTGCAAATTGCTGCTCTAGGTACTGAGGGCCAAGAGTAAGCGGGCAGATCATGTTGGGCTATAACAGAGTCCACTTCAGTGGACAAATAAATACAGAAATAGCAAAATAGCAAATAGTGACAAGTACTATGCAGAAAACCAAGTAGAAGGATGTGATAGAGAGTGACAGGTGGCTACTTTATTTAGGAGTTCAGAAAGGCCTTCCTGAGAAAATGACATTAAAGCTGAGATTTGAATTACAAGAGGAAGGCAGCCATGTGTAGTCTGGGGGTGAGCATTCCACATGCGGGACAGAGTCGGCTCAAAGTCCCTAAGATAGCACTACAATTGGTGTGTAAGGCTATAGTAACAATGTAGTAGAGAAACAGAAGATGATTTCTCAGAGAAAGATAGAGCCAGGCATAAGGAATTTGAAATTTACTCTAAGTGTATTGGAAAATCATTGGAAGGTTTTAAGCAGGGGAAAGATTTTATCAATGCACTGTTCAAGAAGATCAGTCCTGTGGCTCTGTAGGAAGTGGACTGCATTAAGGACAAGAGTGTTAGAAAGGAAGTTGGTCAGGAAGCTGCTACCATGACTCACCACGAAAGATGGTGGTGGCTCAGATCAGGGTGGTGGTAGTGGAAATGGAGGGAAGTGGATGTGTGTAGGATTTATTTGGGGGATGGAAATAACAGAACTAGTTATTTCCATGTGGGTAAAGTGTGAGAAAGAAAGAATGAAGGATAATTCTTAGAATCTGGGGTTGGGCAATTAAATGGATGGTGATACCTACTGAGACAAGGAAGACTGGAAGAGAAGAAGGTTTGGGGGTGGGGGAGGGAATCAATGTTCTGATTGAAGAACACAGGTTTGTAGGGAAAAAAATCAGTGTTCACTTTGAGGTACACAGGTGATGTCAGAAAGATGTCGAGCAGGCATTTGGTTAGAGAGTGGGAGCACCGAGGATGCTCAATGTCAGAATGGCAGAGGCAGTTACTGCTCACTGTGTATCCATGTGCTTTTCTGTATTTTTGACCACTTTGCATTTTGGTGAGGGTCCTGTGACTACTCTGGCCAGCAGGCTATATCGCTTTGGGCTGAGGCACACAAGAGCGAATTGGAAGTTCTCCACCATCTCTCCTTCTGCTGCCATAAAGACCAGCAACGTTCCATATGGCAGAGCCCTTTTCAGCCTGGGCCTTGAGCTGCTTATGTGAAGCTGAGTCACCATTTTCTCTGCTAACCTGTGTGGATCATTCAGGATGAAAGAGAAATAAATCTTGCATTAAGCCAAGGTTAAGCTATAGGGGTTCATATACTACTGTAGCACAATTTAGCCTATACTGTCTACTAGAGCCAGAGGAATGGATTTAAGCATTGTCAGTAAAAAGATACTACCTGAAGTCATGGGAATGGGCATATTTATTTAAGGAGAAAGTATAAATGGAGTAGAAAAGAAAGCCCAGTTCAGAACATTCTCACATGCTCTAAGAAACAAGGGTTGAGCAAAAGAGGAAAGCCAGATAATGGGGTGCCTAGGGAGCTAAGAGGAGATGAAGTTTAAAAATAGGATCCTCAGAATTCAAATCCTGAGTACATGAGCATAAGGGATGCTTTGCAGCATGCATAGATATTGCAATGACTGTGTTTTCCCTAGGCTGCTGGTTGTAAGGGGGAGCCTGTGTTGTGATTTTGTAGAATGAAGTCATGAGTGGAGCACAGCACACATTAAAAATGCTACATGGATAAAGTATTTTGAGCCAGCAGGTCACATAACCAGAATTTTTTCTCCTAGGTATGAATTTGAGCACATGCAAGTGGCTCAAACTTGGGAAGCTCTTTTTTACTCACTCCACGTGCAGTCAGATGTTCCTCCTTGATGTTTCCTTTGTGTCCACTGGATGCCCCTAAGGCTTATTTGATTGTAATTTAAGTGTCTGTTTCCTCAGATAATGATCTCCTCCAGGATTCTCCTTAGTGCTTACAATGGTATCTGCCACAAAGCAGATTTTCAGTGTTTGTTCAATGAATGAACAGACTTGCCTGGCACCTGGCAAGATCAACTCCCATGAATGTAAAGTTGTAAGAGTGTTGGTTGTCATAAAGGTAAGGTAATAAATGTTTCTGTTAATATCACATGACCAGAGGAAACCTAACTCTCTTCGTTCAGATTCTTCACGTACCTCCTTCATCAACAAGTACTTTCCGATGGCTGCCGTGCACCAGAATGTGCACGGAAGGGGAAGAAAGAAAGTATCCCTCTTGGTGTCTATACTCAGGGAAGTAACAGTGTAGTTAAGAGGATTAGGTTAAGACTCTGAAGCCATTGGAGCATTAGATATTACACAGTTAACTGAAAAACTGAATGGCACAGACAATGAACATTATAGGACTTTGGTAAAGGAAAGAAATAGATAAATGTGAAATGAAATTAGATCTAGGATAATTTCTTGGAGTGGGACTTTGAGGGAAGGTCAGATCTGCAAAGCTGTGGAGGGAGACATGGCAAGGTCCTGCATTAGAGCTTCACTGACTTTGAAAGGATGAATGAGGAGATTCTGGAAAACAGAGGAAAGGCTGTTACTGGACACTGGCAGGCAAGAAACGTGGTTGAAAAGGTAGGATGGGGCAGATTAGAAAGGATTTCAAAAGTCAGTAGATTAGTAAATTATGTCATTCATTCATTCATTCATTCATTCATTTATTCATCATTTATGGAGTGCCTACCATGAGCCAGGCACTATTTATAACTGTGTGTGTGTGTGTGTGTATTCCCACATAGTCCTGAACTCATGGGGCTTACATTCCTAATAAGAAGACAGATAATAAACATTAAACAACTACCTAGTAAAATTTCAGACTGTGATGAGTACTATGAAGCAAAGTCAATCAGGAGAAGGAGATACAGAGAGATGAAACATTCCATTTTCTATAGGGAAGGGTCAGGGAAGGCTTTTCTGAGGAGCTGATAATTATGATGGGACCTAGTGACAAGATAAAGAGAACAGTGAGTTCCAGGGAATCAAAGTGATGTGACAGAGCACATCAGGAAGACACCACAATATAGTAAAAGGTGGAAAGTCAGTTAGCTAGCAGTAAGAAACATGGCACAAATGAGAATCTAAGAACATGCTAGAAAACTTTAGTTACAAAAGTTTCTATTACATAAATTTTCTTTTCAATATCATCTGTATTGTGGATTTTTTGTTTCCTGGATAATTGTATATTATAGTTTGAGTGAGTGAAAAAATAAGAAAACTGTCTTCCATTTGTTCTACCCCATGTACCACACTCATGAACACTGTCACTTGAGAACTGCTAACAACACGCAGTTTTCAATGTTTCTACCTTTCCCACCTGTAAAGGGACCTGCTGCCCATGGATAGACTGGTGTCCCTGGAAAACAGAAAACTAGAATGGGTAGGCTCTTTTGCCCATCTCGTCCAAGTCCGGCCTGTGAGTATTGTGTGGCTTCATGCCCAGCAGAAGGGGATGAGAGTTGCCAACTCTGTATAATAACAAGCTCCAGTCTCCATAACACCTGGTCTTTACAAACCAAGTCATTATGAATATGATCCAAATTGTCACTCCAGGGGCTTATTTCCAAATTAGTCAGAGTTGTTTCTTACATATATAGAACTTACCTGCCTATGTTCCCTTGTCGAGTGTGAATCCAGTGGCTGCCTCTCCTGATTTTGCTATGATTTGGTGATGTTAGAGAATTGTGAGGAAGAAGGGATTGTGGTAACCCTCAATCTCTCAGCCAGTAAATGTTATTGGAGGATGAACAGCAAAAGAAAGAATTCAATTTCTGTATCTGGCAGGGTATTCTAGGACAGGGCCTAGAAGCTAGGCCCCGGAGCTGGCCAAATGGTGAGCTCATCTTTGCCACAATACACATATATTACAAGAAAACAGACCGAAGGTCCACTCACCAACTTAAAGAATTTAGGATTTTGGACCCTGAGATAAATAACCAGATGTCAGACATGGGGGTGGGGTGGAAAGGCAGACGAAGAAATGAAGAGGTAAACCAGGCCTTCCAAACTGCCATCATCCTGTATAGTTCTTTCCCTCCCACCAAGTCACCACGTCACTTGCCTGGACGGCTATTCCACTTTTACTGACCTGATTGTTGTCTCTGAACAGCATGCAGGTCATCTTTTAAAAGTCTAAATTAAAATATTTATATTGATGTATGATATATATATAATATATCCATTTTAGAATGTACAGTTTGAGTGATGAAAAATGTATACATTATTGTAACCACAACTAAAATTAAAACAGAACATTACCAAAACCTGAAAGGATGGACCACATTAGATCACATCACTCCCAGAATTAAAACCACCTATTGACTCTCAGGGCCTGTGAACTCTGACCCTAGCCTGTCCCTCCTCCCCTCCCCTCATGTCACTGAGGCTCCCCAGGCCCTAGTCTCCAGCTACTTGGGGCTGTGATAGGTTCGTTGTGAGCCAAGCTCTTCAAGCTACAGGGTCTCTGGTCATGTTACCCTTCTTCGCTGATGTCTGCTTATGTAAGATACAATGTTACTTATGGGTTAAAAATGTACACAGTACAGCCAGTCTGGCCAGATCATAGCTTTTCTACTTATCGTCTGTGTGACTTTAAGTAAAATGCCCAAACTCTCTATGCCTCTGTTGTAAAATGGAGTTGATAATGGCGCCTGCCTCATGGGCCAGTTATGAGGATTAGCTGTAAAGGACTTAGCCCAATGCCTAACATTTAGAACAATTTCAATAAATGTTGCCTCTTATTGTCTTTTGGGCTTCAGTCTAAAGATTGTTTCCTCTGAGAAATCTTGCCTGAACCTGACCCTTCCTTTCTACTTACCTCTACAGCATTCCTTTTTCCCCAAAACTCTTCTCCTTCATTTTGTATTTATAATAATTTGTGTGTCTGTTTATGGTCAGATGCTCTTATAAGACTGTAAACTCTGTGAGGGCAAGGATTCTGTCCACTATGTCCCTGAGCAGCCAACATGCTGTATAGTGCCAGGAGCATAGCAGGCATTCAGGAAATACCTTGCTGAGTGAATGACTGAAGCCGTGTTTCAGGACGAAGTTTGCGGATGCTGAGTGTCTGTTGGGAAAGCTCTGGCCCTTCAAAGGGACTGCTCTGGGCCAGGCGCCAGGAGAGTTCCGCTACAGTACTTTTCCATACATTATCTTTACATTGTATTTTAAGATGTTGACATATCAAAATCAAATTACTGGCCCAAGCTCAAAACTTACACTTGTATGCCAGGATTAAATTCTCTTTCTTGGCAGAAAAAAATGTTCAGATTTACCAAAGAATCTCATCCAACCTGGAACTGGCCTGAATGAATTGTGTAAATGAGACAGTCATGGTTTCTCCCCCTACACGTTTGGGCCGGTGTGGACCTGGCAGTGACTTCTTGGGTGGTGGGCCCAAGATACGGGCTCAGGTTTGCATTTTCAATCCTGTTTTAAATTGGGCTTCATTATCGACATGTCTTCTTTATCTCTTGTTTAGTGCTAGTGCTTGAGGGTTTTATTTACACAGCACTTCCCCATCCAAGCCAGTTAGACTGTGGGGAGAATATCCTCTTCAGAAAGAGCCATGAGAAATACACTCGACAGAAATGAAAATCTAAACTCCAGTGATATTTGGGTACTTTCCTCTTTGGATGCCCCTTGGTTTTCACTAGTGACCGGGTCCCAAGAGACCTTCTCCCATCCCTTCTCTTCCATCGTTCTATTGTTTTGTTCCACACAGGAAGCCTGCAGGTAATTGGAGCCTTTGGCGTCTGTGTGTAGAGGGTTATGGAAATGTTTAATCTCCAGATTATTTTCCACATTAGAACACTGAACTATTCCTTACACCTGTCACCTATTTTTTTAGGGCTACCTTCTTCCAAATCCTTTATTTACTTATTTTATCAACTCTCCCTCCTCACCCCCAATCAGTCTTCACTGACAAGGTCCCTTTCCATGCCTAGGTTATCCTTTTGATCTTTCTAATCTAGATTTTGAGGACAATGTTTTTATTAAGGACCAAAGCTAGCTATCTTGGTAAGAAACTCATATTATCAGTACAATATGTACTTAAAACATAAATTGGGAGTTTGAGCTAGAAATATCTGCCTTTTCCTTCTACCAGATTGGTATGCAGTTGAATGATGTCACAGAAAGTTCAGATACCTTACGCTATTTGATAATGACAATAATGAATTACCTGTTTTTGGGATAGCGCCTTGATGGAAAGCAACTATGCTGTAGATTAAGAGTCAGTAAGCTAACAAAATATAGCAATGTTTAAAGTTCATGGTTCTTTGTATTTTAGAAATAATTTAGATTTCATTCTTATGAATTACTTATTTTTTTACTCCAAGAAGCCCAATGTCTAGGACACAATTACCATATAGCTATTTTCCCAGATTCAAAAAACAGGGACCAGATACAAAGTGATCAAGGAGGAAAGTTACATCTTAAGAATCAAATTATTCTCTGTAGTACCATGACTGATCACTGACACAGAGCAAAGGGTTAATGAGGGGGCTGACATATGGAAGTAGAACGCACGTTGAAATCACATTGCCAACCTAGAGAAAAACATTCGTGTCATTGCCTCTGAAGAAGGGGGGGTACATGTCCCTAAATGACAAACTGAGAAGTGCTCCCCCATGGCCTCTCCCCAGGACTGCAAACGCCATGTGGTTGTACGTGTGCAGGACATGGCCTGAGAATGTTGTGCTGATTTGGGAAGACTGAAATCTGGGAATCCTGTATGTAACAGTTCAGAAACACAGAAATGGTTTTCTTTGGCCATTGCTCCTGAAGTCATTTAAGTGAGACTCATTGACTGTTGATTCATATATACTGAGATTACAATAAAACATCATGGACCAGTTTCTCTTTCCCCAGGCTCACAGGATTGGCATTTTATTTCTTGGGAGTAATAAATCATGGTCTTGGATTTGGGAAAATAATCTAGGATCTGGATGGCAGCTGATTTATCAGGAAGAAAAGCATAACCCAGAGTGGGATGGCAGTAGCTCACTGGGAGAATAGCGACTACCGTTTTAAATGTTAAGTGAGGCAGGCTCCCTTTCTCACTTCCCGAGTCCAGTCCAACAGCCAGGTGGGTCCGAATCCCTCACCAGCGTGTCCGTATTTCCCTGTTCAATGGCACCCTCTTTTGATTTTTTTTTTTTGTGTGTGTGACAACTCTAGCTGCTCTATTTATCTCTTTAATTTAATTTGCATTGTGACATCAAGCTTTAATTTTCTGCTGGCTATGTTGCTTCTTTTTAAGCACCCATAGTGTGCAGAGCATTGGATAAAAGAGAAAAGATACACTCCTCAGTGTCCCTGGACTCACACATTGGAAGAGGCAGGACAGGCAAAATATCCTGTAATTGGCAGTTGGGTAGTCCTTCTGCTTTTTCCCCTTGTCCCTTTTTAAAGAAACTTCGTCTCTCTGAACAAGCCTAAGTAGTTCCCTAGATCAAAGGTGTCAAAAACCAGGGGAGTCTGGAACGAGTGTCAGAGAGTAAGCAAAGGGCTCTCAGAGCTGTGACTGGGCTCCTAGCCTGCCCCGCAGCTGCACCCAGGCAGACCCACTCTCCGCCTCCTTAGCAGCACCTGCATCCCCCCACCAAAGGGCTCTTCCCCACTCCTCCCACCGCCTCTTGCCTGCCACCTCCCACACCAAAGGACTGCAAAACCTGTAAAAAAAAAAATTAGAGGTTTTCTCAGGTTCTGATCTGCATGGATTTGCAGTCTCTGGGAGCCCTGAACAGGGAGGGGGATGTCCAGACAGGTGAGGACCCAGCTCCTAGTGTCCCTCTGAGTCACCGCCAATTCCCCCCTTTTCTCTTTTCCACATATGCCACTAGGATCTTCTCCCCTCCACCACCCAAGCCCCATCACTGAAGCCCTCACTTGCCCAGGGACTGCAGAGGAACACCCGGCCATCGGACTGGGCTCAGCTCTGTGTGTGTGCACTTTATGGTGCGTGCGTAAGAGTGGAAGGGTTATGAACAGGGAGTAAATCATTCCCCACTCTCTCTGCCTCCTAATCCCCGACCCCTGTCCTCCATTACTTTATGGTTCCCTGAAGCACAAAGTGCTCGCACCTGTCCCTGGCAATTAGTGGCTTGGCTCGGGTCAGAAGAGAGCCCCCCCCTTTACACTGTCCTTGCACCTGCACCGGGAAGCTTCAAAGTTGCGGAAAACAGCCTCGGGAGCGGAGGCTCTCCCGTGGGGGAGATGTGAGCGGGCTCTCAAAACAGGAGGAGGAGACGGAGCGGAGAGGGGAGAGGGGTGGGAGGCGGGGATCAGCTGCAAGGGGAGTGAGGAGCAAGGTGGCTCCCCACAGCCTGAGCCCGCGCGGCTCTGGGGACGCACCAGGCAGCCAATGGCTGTGCAGAGTTGTACAGCAGATGGCGTCCGACTGCGCTGTTCCTTCCTCATCGCCCTCCTCCTCCTCTTCTTGCTTCAGTGCTGAGGAGCCAGAGTCGCCACAGGGTTACCAGACGCTGGAATGGGTGGTCTCCCGACACACACCACCATCTTTCTTGCGCTGGGGAAGCTTGGGGCTAGGTGGCTCCCAGAGGCTGCAGCAGCTCGGGCAGGGCGGGTGAGTGCCGCGTGCTGCGTGGGGAGTGGGGATGCTTGGCCCCTGGCCAGCCCAGGCATCGGTGGCAGCGACTAGGGCGGAGGGTGTGCCGAGGGCACAGACTTTGCCTAGTCCTCGCTGGACAGCCTGCCTCACCCCTGCTCCCAGACAGATGCAGGAACTTGCTAGCAGAGCTTCTTAGGCGCTTCTGGCAGCCAGAGGCAGGGGCTGCGGGAAGGATGGGCTGCCAGGGGCGCAGAGCCGGGAGCCCCAGGTTGGGGAGAGGAGATACCGCAGGTTGACTCTTGGGCACCGAGCTCAGGCAAGGGAACTGAGTCATCGGATTGGGGTGGCAAGAGCTCTGCTCCCTCCACTTCCAGCTCGCTTAGGAGGGTAATGAAGAAGGGAGTCCGGGTCTCCCATCCTGAACCGGGAACCTGGGAGCTCAGGATCGGAGGGCTGGGAGTTCTGCGGGCTTTGGCGTTTGCAAACAGGTTGAGGGTTCCCTCTCGGGAGCGGGACTGCGTATCTGCGAGTGGGCTTTTAGTGCCCCTGGAGGAGAGCTGAGCTAGCCAAGAAGTTTTGCTGCTTCCCCTGATTTATCAGTGGAATGTCAGGAGGCTGCAGCAACAGTTTACATTTCCACCGTCCCTGCGTGGGGCGAGGGGCAAGCTGGGGAGAGTGGGTTCCTGTCTGGAGTGACACTGCTCTGTTTATCAAGAGAACCCTGAGAACAGAGAGTGAGAATGAGGGGCAAGGAGGAGGACACGCATCATTCTGAAGCACTACGCATCGGTTCTTGTTACCTTTTCTTTCGAATGTCTTGAGTAGTATTATAGTTATTTGAATATGCAAGTAAAACCTCCACTTTTGGAAGTCCGCTTAGTTTGAGTCTTGAAATTGGAAAGCTTGGGGGGTGTGTTTGGGTGGGGGCGCATTAAGCTCTCTCAATCTCTTTCTGAAACAAGGGGGGGACTTTATTTTGGGCAAAGGGCAAGTGATCTGATGGTATTCTTTAAAAAAAAAAAACAAAACATCATTCAGAGCATCCCTTAAGAGACACTACCATTCAACTCCGTTCCGTGTGGCCAAGGTAGTGTTCAACTAAGATTGTGGGGTTTGGCAGACTCCTGGGTTGTTTGGTGCTCGGTTCATTGCCAGGGTGGTCTGCTAGTAGCCTGCAGTTTTCCATCTTAATGTGCATTTGTGCTCTTGTGACAACCAGGCTGGAAGCACCTTTTCGGTGTTTTCAGGAGAGCACCTGTGGGTGCTGTGCTGTGGAAGTGGTAACCCATGCAGACCAGGTGCGTATCAACTGGGGGTGGGGGAGTGTGTTTGTATGCACACGGGCATCTGGAGGGTTCTTTTGACAGGCAATATTTGGATGTCAAAGTGATGCATTTATCTCCCAGGCAGTGTCAGGACAGTATGGTTTTTTGGTAACTGGGTGGCAGTGATCTTCAGGGAAGCCTTTCTGTGTTCTAGATATACTACAGCTATTTTTTGTTCGTTTGTTTGTTCATTAAGGCTTCGTGAAAGCTACTTAGGGTGTTACTAATTAAATCAAGGAGCCCTATCCAGCTGGTGAATGAAAAAGCTCATATATTTGTGGGTTGAAATCTACATAAAGTCCCTGTCTTGAAGCTTTGCTTTGATGTACCACTGTTTTTAAACCTCGATGCCATTGATACCAGGAGCCTTCTTTCAAAACTTAATGTAGTCAGTTTTCTGCTTTCTGTGGGTAGAAAAACCAACTGAGCAGATTCCTTGGAACTAGCTTACTACTTTGCCTGGCTATTGTGTATTTTTCTCATCTACTAGCTGGGAGCTTGTCCGTATTGCAATATATACAGACACAATTGTTGACTTTAAACATGTGGGATAGGCTTGGGCATCAGCACAGACAGTTCCAGCAGTGCTGACACCTACAAACCATTCAGCTTTCTGAAGACTGGAGAGTAATCCCTGATAAGTGCTTGGAGATGTGTGATCCAGGAAAGGACTGCCTGCTCCTAGTGGACTTCGATAGTCCATTCTGAGGATTCATAACAAGTAGGATTACTTTATATCTACTTTAATATTTAAATTGATACTTGAAAAATTATCTTTGCATTATTTCTTAATCCTCTGTCATCCCAGACCCCATTGTTTTTTATCAAAGTTTTTGCTCGTTAAAGAATTGAAGGGCTAAGAAATGGAAAGACTGTTAGGTGGACATTAATTACTGATCATAATAATGTTATAAACACAGACTCCACAGTTTTGAGGGTTGACATTAATTAACTGGCAAGTAAAGGTACCTTCTGTTCTGTGCTGAGTGTGCCTTTTGGGAGAAAGACAGTAAAGAATTAAAGAAAAATGGTATGACTAAAATGTACTTTATCAGGAAGGCTATTAGGACCTTGTCTACTTGCTGCAGATCCTGTTTCTAAAGGAATAATACTTTTATAGATATTTGTTTAAAAAAGTTTGTTTTTAAATAACAGACTGAAAAAGAAGAATAAAAAATTAGAAGCTAAGTTAGTGAAAGAGGATTGTCCAAATCCCCCAAAACTTCAAAGCACGTCAATTCATTTTAATTATACTTTACACACTGAGGCTGGGGTCATATGATTTCTTCAAAGAAAAAAATCCTGCCAAAACTGCAATTTTGCTGTTCTGTACACCTTTGTAAAGGTTAGGCATTAAAGTAATAACATCATTTCAAAAATTTGAATAGAATGATGAAGAATAGTTGACTGGTCCTCTTGAGTTAAGAGTCAAAATGACAAACGATACAATATATTAAATACACGATCAAGACGAACAGATTAAAAGATTCTAAGTAGAGATGACTATACTACTTGGAGAAAAGAACAGCACCATTGACAACACGGCTTCAGAGATGCTCTGCAGAGAAGTGTGAGGGATGGGTCTTTGACTAACTGGACAGTATTTCAGTGTTAGAAACCTTTTATATACGCTACTTAGGTATGCTTTGGGGATTTTTAAATATGAATTACACATAAGTGCTTTATGTTTTCAAAAGAAGACTTTCTGGACTACGTAACTATAAAAGAAGAAGGTGAATTCACTTTTAACACCAGGCAGCTTCCTAAATATAACACAGGTCCTTAATTTAGAGCTGTTAACAGGATTAATATCTATGTGATAATTAACATCTTAAACCTGTGAAAGTAGATGGATTTTGAAATCTACTCTTAATTTTAGAAATTCTGAGTTTGAGTGGGATCAGTATTGTAGCCGATGTGAAGCCTGTGGTACCCTTGCTCCAAGATGGTAAACATTTTATTCACCCTTTAAAATTTCTCCATCAACTGGGATTATGTTATTGGTGTTTCACTAGCATTTTCATAGGTGGTTTTTCATAGCCAACAGTAGCCATTGATGAAAGGAAGCAAAGAAGATTGGGTGCAGTTAGCTGTCAGCTTGTATGTAGCTCTTGACTGAGGAGGATATAGGGATGCAGTCACTGAATTCCTATGATTAGGCTTTCATTCTGAGCCATGCTGCCTGGAGTGGGCCAGTTGTACAAAATATGAATAAATATAAATACTTGGTTATGTTTTCAGTTGTAATCCACCTATGATTCGTTACGATCATTCTATACCTACGAGATCAAGCAACTCATCTGAAGAGGAAACTAGAATATTAGGGAAATCCAGTTGCCCCAAGTCTTCTGATTGACTTCTAGAAGCAGCCCTGGAGATGCCACAGAATGGAACTCCACCGCCGGAAGGAGCTCAGAGTTACTGCGGGGTGGACAGTTCAGTCAATGCCAAGCTTGGTTTGTAAGCTGAACAGTGGAGTCGTCCAGCACATACAATAGCTCCTCTATATTTTAAGAGTTTGTGTACATGCTTTTGTGATGAATAAAACACATTACATTGAAAAGTGTCCCTATTCATACTAGCTTTTGGTCACTAGATATTTTTGCAATTAATGGATTCTAAAAGGACATCTCTCTGCTGTGATGTGGGAATCTGTAGCATTTTTTGAAGTTAAAATAAAAGAGGTCCTCATATCCAAAAAGGCTGGATACTGACCTGGACATGAGAACCTGTAAAAACATGGAAACATTCCTATGTGGAACAAAAGGGTATCATTGTTGAACTTAGGTGTTTTGCAGCAAGGGACATGATGCTTGCTTTTGATTTTGCCTCTCGAGGCATATTTTAATTATCAACCTCTTGTAATTAAATATGCTGCAACTAAAAACAGAATCCTAAGTAACTAATGCACAAAGAATTCTCCACTGCCTTGACTGGAGAGGAGCCCTTTGCTGTGTTCATTTGCCTACATGAGGGTTGGCTGCGGATTTGTGCCCCGCTGTTGTGTTAGAGAACAGCTCGTTACTTCTCAAAGAGTCACAGTGTTGAGAGAAGCACTCAGCTTTGTGGCAGTTATGCACCATTGCCATGATCTGAGACTGTAGTTTTGTATTAATGGATATTTTAATTCTTTTCAGGTGGTTATTTTTTTAAAGCATACCATGTAGTACACATGAATGAAAGATTTTAATTATAGTAAGACTAAGGCTTGCGGTAATCTCTCTTTGCAGAGTTTGCTCTGGGCTCTCCTCTATTGATTTTGGCATTTTGTGCTTATGTTAGACATATTCAGGGTGATTTGCCCAGTGTGCACTAATACAGCCTTACTGGTTATAAAAATATTGAAATACTTCTGTACCAGTACGTAGACAGGTGCTGTTCTAAGCCTCCTGAAGGCCCTTCTGGCCACTCCCCTGACACTGCTTAGATCATTTATTGTTACAGCCACGTGGCATGGCAGGCGGGCCTTGGGACCTGCTCCAGGGCTGTTTTTGGAATGTGTTCTGATTGGTTGGTGCTTGAGCCCTATCAGTTGGTATGTTATCCCTTGATACTTTTACCCATAACATGAATAAATGCAACTATTGGCATTATCAAGTAGTTTAACTTTAAATTTTAATTTTTTATATCTAATATTTATATCTGTTAAAACAATTAATTATTATTTGCATATACTTATATTAGTAAAGAGCTCCATGTTACCTATATACTTTTTAGTTATTGATTCATTTAAAGCGACTGTATCTTCAATTTCCTTTGTTTTCCCCCCAAACATAACCTAACCATACTAAGTCACAGTGGAAAGGAATAGAGCAAATTTCTAACCCAGGTCATATTCCAGGACTATATACATCTTCCTAGCCCACAGCTGTCCCAGAACACTTAATTAAAATGTATGTGTGTGGGAGTAGTTAAACAAGCTCTTTTCTTTTGGGGGGAAAAGTAATTATTTGTTTCTATCTCCATTTCTAGACTCCAGAATTAGCTCAGTTTTTTTGTTTCTAGCTTCATTCATTTTTGTGACTGAGTATTGTTAACAGGGCTTCATTTCACCTGAATTGACTTATTCCAGGAACTGGAATATCTTCTGCCAATGACAGAGGAGAAAGGGCTGTAGATGACTTTGTAGGCCCTTTAAGGAAGATTCTTTGGTTGTCTCTTTTGGATCTCTTCTAGCTAAAATGAACATAAACACTGTTAGATGGGCCCTGAAAAATATAGTGGAAGTTTTGCTTCTTTCTTAAACAGAAAAAAATAGTGTTCCAGATTCTACATCGGATTTACTTATGTCAGCCATTAACTTCTTTTTACCCACTTTCTTCTTCCATGAAGCCTCTCTCCTTTAAGTCACTCACAAGACCTACACCTATTTTAAAAGACCCACAATGCTGCATTGGGTCCCCAGTTCTAGTTATCCAAATTCTATCTTAGTCAAGACCCAGTTTTAATTGTACTCCTACTGAACATTGTCTGATTGTGCCAACTCACACAGCCTTCTCTCTATCTGTACTCAGGTGGTAAATTCTCATTTTAATGTTTGATTGAATTTATTTTCTCATTAGCATCTATTTGTAGAGTTCTGATAGTAAAGGATTTGAATGAGAAAGGGCACCATTCTCCACTGGAAATTCACAGGAAGATGTTTGGGAGGGGAATGCGATGTGGAGTACGGGCCTGGGTGAGGAGAGCCCCTTGAGGATCTCCAAGGCGAGACTCAACAATAGCCAGGTAGGCAACAAGAGTGACTGCCAATTATTATCACGCCATGCTCCCGTACCAGGCTAGGTACATTAGAATCAGGATGTCTAATCCTCATAATAATGTTGCAGAATGGGTCTTATTATTCAGTCCCATTTTTCATACTAGGAAACAGAGGCTGAGGCACCTGGCATGAGGCCTTTGCAGCTGGTTAACCACAGAGCCAAGATTTACATTCTAGCCTGTTGGCTGCCAGGCCCATTTGGCTTCTAATACACCAGGTTGCTTTGGAGATTGAAGTTTGGGTCTTTAAGTTTAGTCTTACCCTCTGGTAGAATTTCTCCCAAATGTAAGAGTGCGTGTGGGTGTGCACACATGAACACAGACACACTCACTCACTCACTGACAGAGCTTCACACACAATGGAGATGACTGACTGGCAGAGTATTGCTGAATCACTTTTTCCTGGGAGTAGAAGTGTCATTTGATAATATGGGAAAAGGCTGCATTTTGATTTGGTGCAGGCCTTATGCATGAAGATTACATTATCTTAGATTTGCAAAGAGCTTGAGACATTTGTATTTATATAAAAATGTTGGCTTCCTGAGGAATCACTGGAATTCATAAAATCCAGACATACTTAGGAAAGCCACATCATACTCCTTTTCACTAATGGCTTATCATTAAGACAGTACTGTTCTGCTGAATATGCATAGCATTCACTTTTGAAATTAGCACAAAGATCAGGAAAAAAGGAAGAACAATCTTCAGATGTGAGTGTGGGTGGACTGGTAGTGGCCTTGGTCACTCCTGTGATCTGTTAGGTGGGTGCCCTTGTCTGTCCTCTTTGCTCTGTGTGCATTTTGACAGGAAAGTGTCCTTGGTGGAAGGGGACAGCTTTACTAAGAAGGGAAAGATGGTTCTTTGGTTAAACATGTATGAGAAATTATATTTCTGAAGGTCTGTGTCTTAAATGTGTTTCTCTAGGTCAGCATGAGGTCTTTTGATATGAACTTCCATAGGAATATATACTATCCCCACTTCTGATACCAAAGTTTCATAACAGTTTCTGTAGAAGTATATTGTTGGAGTATGACCAGTTTCTCTCCTTGCCTCTGATCCAATCATACATAAAGAAGATACTTTTACTCATTTCAGGAGTGAAATTCTTCACATTCAGAGCTATCTAGGAATGTGATAGGCTGTCTCAGGGAAATATGTGTTCCCCATCTTTGAGGGTATTTCAACAGAGGACAAACGAGTACATGTTAGGGTATTCTACAGAGAGGATGTATGCATTGGATATTAATAGCAGATTTATTGAACATATACTGTGTGCCAGATACTGCTCTACATAAAATCCTCTCATAAAGCTTGGAGTCAATTGTACTATTTTTATTGCCATTTTACAGATGCAGAAATAGTAAGTGACTTGCCCCAGGTCAAGATCTGCCCTCAGTCTGATTTTAGAGCAGCTTTCTTTGACAGAAATAGAATACAAGTTGCAAATAAAAATCATATGCTAAATCTTAAATTTTCCAGTAGCACCACTGAAAAAAGGAAATAAAAATTGAAGTTAATAATATATTTTATTAATCTATGTAGAATATTGTAATTTTGACATGTATTGATTATGAAAGTTATTGATGACATGTTTTAGATCTTTTTTAAAAAAAGATCTTATTTATTTATTTTTAGATAGAGGGGAAGGGAGGAAGAGAAACATCAATGTGTGGTTGCCTCTTGCATGCCCCCAACTGGGGGCCTGTCCCCCAGCCCAGGCATGTGCCCTGACTGGGAATTGAACCAGTGACCTTTTGGTTCACAGGCCAGTGCTCAGTCCGCTGAGCCACACCAGCCAGGGCTAAATCTTTTTTTTGTACTAAGTCTTTGAATCCAGTCTGCATTTAACACTTATAAGAACATGTAAATTCAGACTAGCCCAGTCTCAATGTTCAATAGCCACATGTGGCTGGTGGCCACCATATGGGACATGCCTAGAACTCACACCATGAATAGTTCCACTCTACTGGCTTCTGTTGCTGCCAGTTTCCTTCCAAGGTATATATCATCATTCTTTGCATATGTGATGCCATTCAGTTATTTGTTAACTTTTCCCTTAAATACCAGCATGAATAATCTCTTAAATAAGAGACTTAAAGCACTTTATGACTTCTCTCAGGAACACATCTACTTTTAAAACCCACAGGATAGGGAGATTTCTCTGTATCTTATACGTAAAAATAAACCCCACATTCCTTTTGTTTGCGAAGATGGAGCATGTCTGCTTTGTGCTACTTTACAGGTACTCATGCACATTGGAGAACCGCTGTGTCCTTGTTTGCAGGCTGCATGGGCTCAGCTGGTTTTGTTTGTGGTTTGCTAGTGTGTATGTGAGGCTTGGTGTGTGTGAAATGCGCACAGCCTAGGATCTGCTTGTCTCTAGCAAAAATGAGAAGAAAACAATAACTTTTAACTAAGGCTGAACTCCACCACTTTTTCTCATTTACACTTTTTCTACGTCCTTAATGCAATTACTGCAGTAAGAAATGACGTGTGGCTCACTAAAGTGATACTTTTGATCAAATGGTGGTAATTTTTCGGTAGGTTTGATTCATTTCCTGGCAGGTAGAAAGGATTCTTCTCAGTTATCCGAGGGATTTTTCTCAAGGTGAATTTCTGACAGTAACCGACCCTCTGGGCTGTGGAATACTTCAGTTGGAAAAACAGAATTTGACATGCCTTTACTGTGTTACATATAAAAAGTCCTGTGTTTCCTCTGTACGTGTAAGCTCTATTCAGCTACCCATGATCGTTTGAAACATTTTAGTAATTTCAAGTCTCTGTCTGGAGGAGAGGAACCTATCACATGATTCGCTTAAGTCTGACTTCAGTTGCTCATTAAAACAAAAATATTAAGAACAAGGCATCAGTTGGGAAAAAAAGAAAAAAATTGAAACTTTGTAGGGAGGAATTGCCTTAGACTCTCAGGATGTGTCATCTAATATTATATTCACGAATATTAGATATTTCATTTGGATTATAGAGTTGGTGGAATTAAAAAATAATGCTTGTGGACATAATGTATCCCCAGGGAAGCCCATCTTTCAGGTGTTGTTCTTAATAACTAAGCAGTTTCCACAAGGGAAGACAAACGAATGGAAAGTACAGGATGCATTCATTTGTAGGCTGTGAGAATACATTTGAAGAGTATTTATTGTGCACCTGCTGTGTCCATGGCACCAAGTGGAGGAAAGCTCCAATTTCCAGGAATTTGCAGTGTGACTGGGAGGATGTGACATACACCTTCTCTGCCCTTGGCAAAGCCAAGTCACTTTGTTTAGATGTGGCTAACTCTCTTACTATGAATGGGATTTTACTAAGTAAAAACAGAAAATGCATCTTAATTATATTTGGTACTTCAGCACCTTGCACAGAATAACTAAAATAGGTATGTGTTGGATTAAGTGAAAGTGGTACATTAATTTTATTTATATATGTGAATTAAATTATAGCTTTAATGCTGTGTTTATAATGGGACCAGTTATATAAAATACTCATTTTAGATAATGAAGATGAATAAAGTCTCATCCCAGCCTCCTTGCTATTTCCTGGCTGGATCTGCTCTGCTGACTCTAGTCAGTGATTCTCACAGCTTAGCTGCAGTTGAAAAAGATGGTTTTAACCTGCAGGAAGTGTAGGCCTTTCTTTTCAGAATGCCAGGGCGATATCAGGACTTAACCTCAGTCACAGACTCCTTCAGTGTACCAGAAAAACCCCCATTTTGTTCTGAGGATGAACAGCCTTGACATTCAATAATGCTAACCAATCCTTATAAGTGTGCATATGACAGGTAGGGAGCAAGGTGGGATAAGAAATATATTTACATCTGCCTGCATAGGGCTTCCAATGGCTCTTGAAGAATATAGTGCTTACCAGTATCAGGACGAGTACTTTGTGTTTGTGAGCAAAAGGATCCAGGTAAAAATTGGCAAGGCTGTGTAACTTACAGAGACGGGGCAGACTTTGAGCATCTCACCCGGCACACAGTATGTGCCGCACTGCTACTTTGGCTATCTGACCAGCTGCAGAAAAATTGATGTGCAGACAGTGAGGGCATCAGATCATCAGGAAGACGGTCTTTGTCATTTTATAGGCGAGGGATTCAATATATTTTGATAGATTAAAGTGATTCTTTTTAGCCTACTGTGTTTCTCAAGGATAATTTAGCCAGTGGGTATGTCTTGCCTTTCTGCAGTGTGCCACACACTGTACTTGGCCCGGTGGGGTGTGCAGCCATTCCTGAGAACTGGTCTTACCCTTGAGGATTGCTCATGGAGTTCGTGTGGAAGTAGGGGCCCAAAAAGGAGCATGCTTCAAAGATAAAAATGGCAACTGTGGAGTTTCATAGATTAGTAGATTGAGCATGGGAAGGCAGAAACTGGGCTCCCTGTCAACCTGTTGGGGTTTTTTTTATAGTTCTCCCAACATTGTTTCTGATTCTATGTTATGTATGCTTGTCTTTAAGACTGGTTATTTATATTCCCTTTAATATAAAATTTTATGTCATATAGTGTTTTGAAGTCCATGCCTTGCGAATGCTCTTCAAGATTCATCAGTAACAACCAAAACAACAACAAATTCTCCTACAGCTTGGCAATATGGGTAGATTGGCTTTATCACTGGTTTACTCGTCGGCATAGAACTTTATCTCATTCTCAAATGCTGTGTTTTGAAACTTGTGATGCTCACAGTATAAATAAAGTGAGACCCAAATCCTTATAATCTAAGGTAAACAGTTTGTCCTGGCATGTGTCAGCGTGTGGCGGGTAAATGTACACAGAGACAGAATTATCCATTGATTTGGCAACAGGGTTGGCAAGCATAGATGCTTGGTAAATGCCTACAAGATAAAAGCATCTGAAATAGCAAAGTAGTCAGCCAGCCCCAAGAACTGAAAGCTAAGAGATGCTAAGAATAGTATGAAATCATTCGTGCTAGGAAGGCTTAAGTTGGGAACGTAGAATGATGGAAATTTGTAGGGTGCACGTGTGAGCATCCCCCCAAAGAAAACACACACATATTTGAATGATAGGAAAGTGATAGCAAATGCCAGATGAGAAATGACAGGAAAAGAGGAACAGTGGAAGGAAATTATTCCACTGAAAGGAGAAAAGTATTCACAGCTGTTGGGACTAGAAGTGTTTGAAAATGTCGTTCAATTGAAACCCAGACATGAGCGGATTACAAGGGAGTAGAGGAGGAGCCTTGGGGAAGAGCACACACCGCTGCAGAGGCCGAGATGGCTGCAAAGGTGGGAGAAATCTGCATGACTCGGTCAGACTGTGCTTTTCTTGGATGTAGAGAAACTTCATAACAAGAGCAAAAACAAATGGGAGAGAAATGAAGCAGTGGGTGATACAGTGAAATTTAACGCTAGGTATAATGTACTGTTAGAAGTTCCTATATAGAATATGCAAGCCTCAGTCTTTCCCACTTAAAGTAAAGAATCTACTCTTGACTCTTCTCCTGCCTACATCCCTATCTCTTGCCTCACTTTCCCAAACTAGTAGAATTTGTCACATTCCCCACCATGCATTTATTCTTCAAATTACCCAGCCTGGATTCTGCCCTGCACTGCTCCAACTGAAATAGTTCTTGCCAAAGTCACAGATTACTTCCCAGTTGTCAAATCCAACAGGTCGTTTCCAATCTTTTTATTGTGATGATTAAAAGAAGAATTTTAGTATATTAGAGAAGCCAAGAATGGATTGGCATAGTTCCCATGATCTTGCCATTTTGATTCTCTCTTTTAAAGCTGCCAAAATAACTACTGAAGATGTAGACAAGCAAAATGGGCAGTTTTGGACTGAATGTAAACTGGAAAAGATTGAAGAGTATGGCACTTTGCCAAAAAGAATATTTCCAAAATAAAGTTGAAACTGGAATGTCAGCCTTTAGAAATCTAGCAAGTCATGGGTACGTAAAAAGAAATTTAATTAGGATTTATTATTAGAAAATATCACAATCCTTTAAAAAAGATACCATTTTCTCCATAGGGGTTGAAGGGAAATGTTGCTCAGTACACAGACATGTTCGTCTTCCTAGAAAACTTTGATACCTAAAGCAGACGTTAAAAGGGGCAAAGTTTTAAGGAATGCATAAAGATGAACATACACACTCAGCCACAGATGCCTTTATGAGCCCCAAACTTACTGACCCAGAGTGTGGAGAAAATAAAGGGTGTGCTTGTAGAATATTCCGGTTGACAGCATTACCGTTGAAATCTTCCAAAGAACACTTCAGTCTCCTATGTAATAGTTGCTGGTGAGTAAGGTTTCCTAATTGAATTCAAAGATTACTGTTTACAGACTGTAGGTTTATTTCATATTTACCTTTCCCTTATATTTTTCATTTGTTCAGAAACTGCCACTTTAAGAAAATTCAAGAGAGAGGAGAGATGGAATGGCATAAATGGTACGTCAGTCCTTTTAAAAGAGAAAAGGCGCACCGGTGCTGCTCTGACTACCAGGAGCAGACATTTATGAGACACCTGCCCCGGTCCTTCACGTCATCTCTAGGGTCAGTGAGAAACTCGGAGCTCTCAGAAGCTCTGCAGCGAAACTTGTCTAGAGAAAAAGACTGTGTCAGCTCATTTTTAAAAGAGACTCAGGCTATCAAGTCATCCCCAAAGTACCCTTTCAAATCCAACAAGTCAAGCAAAACTGTGGTTAATGATATGCTTGTGTTTGTCAGAGCTGACATTATGGCAGAGTAAAATCTATGATACATTAGAGTTTACATTAGGATTTTATTTTTGTGCTACGTGTAGACTTGAGTATACTGGATTTTATTATATAATTTCTACATAATTATGATCCTATTTTGGGACATGTGTTAAGTGGTTATCAGAATATATTGTAATTTTTTCGTGACATGTTATCGAATATGAGTGTGTGTACAGTTTGTGTGTCCGTTTGTGCAAGGTGTGTAATTCTTTAAAGTGCCAAGTCCCTGATCAGGAAAACAATCTTTACTCATAATTTATGACCTTTTTCCTTTGAGAAATGTAATCCAAGTTGTGACCCAGTTTCTCAGTATGCATTAGAGCAGAAAGAAAGTGTCTTTGTTGGCAAGTAACATTAATATAAATATTGTTACATTGTGGCTTAATTTATGTTCTGGCTTTTCTTTTCATATGAGTATTGTAACTGCTTTAAGGTCCCAAACCTTCTACTATATTTGGATTCTCTCCGTTATGCTGAGCAAATTACTGTGTATATAACAGGAGCTAATTTAAGCATTTCTTAAATGAATCATATTATAGTAAGTGAAAAAACTTGGATACCTAATTGAATACAGGTTAATATTGCTTTGATGATTTAGCATTCTTTAGGAACTTAGAGTATTCTCAGAAACACTAAGAAAATCAATTACCATTGAATGGCACTATAAATTTTGTTTATTTAGGTTTTCTGAGGTTTTAGACACAACATAAATGGGATTTTACTATGAATAAAAATAGATATGCATGCTCGTAGATTCATTCAGCCTATAAGAGTCCTTTGGAAGAATGCAAACAGACTGGCTATTGATGCAAATGGTGCCAGTCCTATGGCAGGACTGATGTCAGACTTATTGCAAAAGGTTGTGGACTCAGAGTACAAAGGAGAAAAATTATAGAAGAACAAAGGAGGCTGGTCTGAAACTGGGTGAAATTTAAAAGTTACAGGAGTCGATTGGCAAAGGATGCAGACTGCCTGTCCACCACAGATACGTGTGTGTATATTTGGCCTGTCTCCATTTCTATGTCCTCAGCCTCACTCCAGCTGAATTTTATTTCTTCCATGCAGGGTCGGCAGGTTCTACTTGGCCCAAGGCTCGCCACTGTCTACTGTCTATGATTGACTTGCTTTTCATCTTTGCTGTGTGTGAAGGGTCCCCCTCTCCAAGTTATTCCTTCGAGTAGTAAAAATCACCTTTCAAAGTCTGTCACATAAGTTTCTCTCAAATACTTAATTTTTGAATAAGTATTTAAACAAGCCTTTTAGATTCTTAATCCAAAATCTGATCTCTTTGGTCTAGGATTTATATCCATGAGGCATTTACTGCTTCTCATATTCTTCATTGAAAAATCCAGGTGGCAGCTTGTTAGGGCCCCCCAAAGTTCCTGAGTCCACAGAGATATAAAACAGGTCCATATTTCCACCTATAGTTGGAGAGATTAGTAAAAGGGATAGCCATAGTGAAGATAAACATTGATGCCACTACTGCATATAAAGAGTATGCATAAAATGCTTCACGAAATGTGTGAGAAATTATTTAAAATCACTACATGATTTCATGTTATGTGATTTTAAATTTGCATGTATAACAGGATTAATAACAAATTTCTACAAGTAGGTGTTTTCAATTGCATATTTATAAGGGGGAGAGAGAGAGAGAGAGAGAGAGAGAGAGAGAGAGAAAGAGAAGGTATCATTCAAGTTGAACCAAAATAAATTATTTTGTATCTTATCATTGGAAAAATGGGGGCTTGCATTGTGTCTGGCCAACTTATCACTTCATTGGAGACTTGTCCAGGTGCCCAGCATCACCTGGTTAGTTCACTATGGCCCCTCACTACTTCCCACATCTGGCAGATTCCACATGGAGCCCCTACCACTCCAGCTCTCTGGCCTCCTCTCAGACCAGTCTTTCTGCCTGGCTCACCTCCAGTTCCTTATACTTATGCCCTACTCATTGCCTCTAGGACAGAGGCCCTGTCCTGAGCCTGCTTTTATTTTAGTATATGTTTTAATGGAACCATTGCCCTTTCCTCAAAAATATAGTCAGTTTTGTTATAATGCACCATATACATTTTAAAAATCACCATGTCATGCAAAATGCCACATAAAACCACAGGGCTAACTTCTGGTCAAGATGGAGACATAGATAGACATGCTTTGCTTCCTTGCACAACCATAAAAAGAATTAAAACCAGTTCTCAGAACTAATAACACCCAGAACCATCAGAAAATCAAACTGTATTGAAGTCCGACAACCAAACATTTAAAGAAGACACATTCATCCAGACAGGTAGGAGGGGCAGAGTTGCTGAGATATGGCCACAGAATGGACTGGAGGGATACCTTCGGAGCAAGCGATCCCAGCCCCAGGTCGCACAGCCCAGGTTCCAGCACTGGGGAGATAGATCCCCATTACGTCTGCCTGTAAAAACTAGTGGGGGTTGGGAAGTGGAAGAAACTGAAAGATTTTTGTTATTTAAAGGGCCAGCATGGTCCTACAATGTATGCAAACCCACCCACTCTGGGATTCACCACTGGGGCAGCAGCTGGAAGGGTGCCAGTTGTGAAGGGAAAGGGGGTGGAGTAACTGGAAGTGGGGCTAGCACCCGGTGAACAGCCAGAAGGCAGGCAGAGGCACTGTCCACTCTCCCGGCCCTCCCTATACAGCTACAAAGTGGTGAAGCAGGTTCCCTGCTCTGGCAATTATCTAAGGCTCCTCCCCACACAATTTACAGGAGCCTTTTCAACATAGGCAATGCTACTTAGACAGGGAGTAAAAGCATCTCTACCTAATACGCAAAATAAACACTGGGCAGCTGCTAAAATGAGGAGACAAAGAAATATGGCCTAAATGAAAGAACAGAACAAAAACCCAGAAAAATAACTAAGTAAAATGGAAGTAGCCAACTTATCAGATGCAGAGTTCAAACACTGGTTATGAGGATGCTCAGATTACTCCTTGAGTACAGCAAAAATATAAATGCAGAAATGAAGGTTATACTTACTGAAATAAAGAATAATTTACAGGAAACCAACATAGAAGGGAAAGAATCTGTGATTCAAACCAACAATTTGGAGCATAAGGAAGAGATAAACATTCAACCAGAACAAAAAGAAGAAACAAGAATTCTAAAAAATGAGGATAGGCTTAGAAACCTCTAGGACATCTTCAAACATGCCAACATATGAATCATAGGGGTGCCAGAAGGAGAAGAGGAAGAGCAAAAATTGAAAAGTTATTTGAAAAAATAATGAAATAAAACATCCCTAATTTGACAAAAGAAATAGACATATAAGTCCAGGAAACACTTTTTTAAGTCCCAAACAAGTTGGACCCAAAGAGGTCCACACCAAGACACATCATAAGTAAAATGCCAAAGGTTAAAGATAAAGAATCTTAAAAAGCAGCAAGAGTAAAACAGAGAGCTACCTACAAAGGAGTTCCCATAAGACCATCAGCAGATTTCTCAAAAGAAACTTTGCAGGCTACAAGGGACTCACAAGAAGTATTCAAAATAATGAAAACTAAGGATTTACAATCTAGATTACTCTGTCCAGCAAAGCTATCATTTAGACTAGAAGGGCAGATAAAGTGCTTTCCATACAAGGTAAAGCTAAAGGAGTTCATTACCACCAAGGCATTATTATAGGAAATGTTAAAGGGACTTATTTAAGAAAAAGAAGATGGTCAAAACCATGGACCTTAAAAAGCAACAAATTCACAAGCATCAACATGTGAATCTAAAACAAACAAACAAACAAACAAACAAAACTAAGCAAGCAACCAGAACAGGAACAGAATCATAGGTGTGGAGATCATTTGGAGGGTTATCAGCTGGGAGGGGGAAGGGAGAGAATGGGGAAATGGTGCAAGAATTAAGATGCATAGGTACAAAATAGACTGAGGGGTGTTAAGAAGAGTATAAGAAATGGAAAAGCCAAAGAGCTTATATGCATGACCCACGGACATAAACTAAAGGGGGTATTGCTGGAGGGAAGAGGGGTACTGGGTGGAGAGGGGCAAAGGGTGAAAAATTGGGACACTGTAATAGCATAATCAATAAAATATAATTAAAAAATCCCACAGGGCTTATGGGAAAATAGGATAGGAGTACAACATTGAAAATTTACCCAGAGACATGTTAAAAAACAAAGATGAGGATGAAATACAAAATGGTAGTATGCTTTTGCACGTGTAAAATCATTAATGCATAAAGACTTCAATAAATACTGTATTTTACCTTGAAAAAAAATCTGAAATTTACTTGCGGGAGTAGGCTTTGGTAGGGCTGCTGCTTGCGAGTTGTCGTGAAGTGGTGAAATCCTTTGGAGAGTTGTGCCACCAGCTGGTGTGGTGGAGTGAGGTGGAGTGAGGTCCCTGAAAGAAGGTCCCTGGCTTGTGTTCCATGTGCATTCCTACCTGGCTCTGTTCAGCTGGCTGCACATTTCTGCTTGTTCATCTGGACTTTCTCACAGATGAAATTGCTGTATAAGCAAACACAAATCCTGTTATGTTCAAAATTTTCCCTAATATATCAATTTTACAATTTTAAAACAAGTATTAAACATCTGACTGGGCAGTGTTGTAAACTTATACTTATTTGCATTATTTTCCATGAATGCCTGTATTCCCCATTAGCCTGGACACTAGAAAGAAAGGGCCTGCTTACACTTACCTTTGTAGCCCCATCATCTAGTGTGTTGCCTGATCAGTGGTGGGTACTTGACAAATGAATGAATGAATCTTTTCCTCTTATCTTTTATTTTCTCAGGATCCTTATCCCTGGTATATACCCTATGTGTAAAAGGTTTATGGTTGATTATAGCTTAGTGTGTTTTTCTACCTAGAGCAAAATAAGTTTTTGGATGGTTTCTTCATTAATTATCTATGTGGTCCCTGTGATAGGCAGAATTGAGCTAGAAAAGCAGAGCTTATGCCAGTTTGCTCAATGGAGAGAACTAAAGATGGGTCCTCATTCAAAAGATGTTTTTGAAAGCTAAAAACAACCAAAACATCTGTCCATGGATGGATGGATAAAGAAATTGTGGTATATATATACAGAATGGAATATTATTCTACCTTAAAAAAAGATTCTGCCACTTGCAACAATATGGATGAACCTGGAAGATAGTATGCTAAGTGTAATAAGCCAGACAGAGAAAAACAAAACAACCCTGCATCATTTCACTTACATGTGAAATCTAGAAAAGTCAAATAAGTAGAAGCAGAGAGCAGAACTGTGGTTACCAGGGGCAGGAAGCGGGGAGAGGAGACGTGTGCAAAGTAACAGTTATGTTGGGTGAATAAGTCTAGAGACCTAATGTACGGCATGTTGACTGCAGTTAGTACTGTATTGAATACTGGGAATTTGATGACAGTAGATTTTAGGTGCTCTCACCCCCCCACACCTCCCACACATGGTAACTGTGAGAAGGTATGTTAATTAGCCTGACTATAGTAATCATTTCACTATGTATATGTATATCAAGTCATCATGTTGTGCCCCTTAAGTATGTACAATTTTTATTGAGAACAAAAATAAACTGGATGGTGAGGCAGCTCAGCCACCAGTAGGGCTGGAGGGACCCATGCATGAAGCGGTTGCACCAGAGCCAGGGGCAGAGCTACCCAGAGGGACCTGGAACCACAGGAGAGTCACAGCAATGGATGAAAATGCTGTCAGTCAGAGCAGGAGTAAAATATACCCAGTTTCTCCTGTCCTGCCCCCGATCTCCTGCCAGTGCCTCCCTGGTAAGAATTTAACCAGAAGCCAGTTGGCCAGGGAGTCTGGGGATAGAGTCTGCAGGAATCAGCTCCCTGCCCCGTGGAGCAGAGCAGGGGTGAGGCAGCAGCAATGGGAAAAATGCTTGTCATGGACCAATTGTTTCATCACCCCATTTTCAACAAGTAAATCTTTATCAATGATATCAATGTTGCCTTAAGGATCACTTTGTGAAAGGCTTCTACATCAATTCATGAAGAGAAATACACAACTGTTAGGACTTTAATTTGAATTCCATTGAGAAAGCTTACTGGTTAATAGATTTTTTTGTGTGAAAGTGTGAAGTGTGGGCCATGTGGGTCCAGCTAACCAGAAGGTAGCAATGTGTGTCACGATGGAAGTTTTGTCCTAGTGAGTCACGCTACAAAATACTCTTTAGAAAGTGAACTCTCCAGCTTCAAGTCACAGCTACAATGCAGTCTTTTCCCCTGTCTCATTTCCCTTGCAGTTTATAGGCAGTATTGTCCTCCAGAAATTATATTTCCAGCTGAATATTATTCTCCAGGGCAAAACAAAAGTAATCAAAATGGAGCTTTTACAAATAACAATTTCGAGCACAGATTTTCCTTGAAACTGAGAACATCCTTCTTGGGCTGCCTTTTTATTTAGTTCATTCCTTGTATCATTTAGCATAATAATGCCAAAATTACTGCAGGAATGGCTAGGAATACAGTTTTTTGTAAGATATTAGAGACTCAGGCCAGTGAAAATACTGTACTTACTTTGTAGGTTCCATTCTTTGTTTTTGTAAAATATATGAAGAAATTGAAAGTGCACAAGTCAGAGGCTTTAAAAGTCATTGTCAAATTCCTCCTTATAAAGAGGAAATATTATTAAAATTAAAAATGCAATTTCATTTAATAAATGTACCTCAAATTTAAAAAAAATATATTGAATTTCTTTCTATGTGTTCTATAGTTCTATTTCAGAGCTAACATTTAGGTCTGAATTTCAAAGGCAGTATACGCAAGGTACCTTTTTTATTCTTAGTCTATGAAATTGCCATTGTGATGAAATATTTGTTAGCCTTTCCTCTGTTAGTAGCACTGTGAAGTGCAATTTACAAGGGAAGTTACATTGACATCCACTGGCTCTGTAAACGAGGATGAATTATACTAGCTATATTATTTTTAAACCTCATACTCAAGAGTGCGAATAAGTAGATTTCCTTATTTTACTCTTGCGTGACAATATCTATTTTCAGAATGCCTTTCAGCCTGATGGCAGAATTGTGAGTTAACTTCATCGTGTCTTTTTTTCTCATTCAGTTATGAATATTCCTCTTGCTTTTCTCCCCTGGATGACACCTGTTGTGGGAGAGGATCTGGCCCTCGGGGATCTGCCATGGTCTGAGTCGTACCCCTGAGATGTTAACACTTCTGCTGGTCCTTGGGCACTGCTAGGCCTTCCTCATACCAGCCTCTGCAGAAAACCCCAGTTCCCGCCTGCTCTGTCTTTGTTAGGTCCATCCTGCCCTCCACATGGAATCTTCTGTCTCTGGGGGAGGCC
This sequence comes from Tonatia bakeri, assembly GCA_004024845.1. Lineage (NCBI taxonomy): Eukaryota > Metazoa > Chordata > Mammalia > Chiroptera > Phyllostomidae > Tonatia > Tonatia bakeri. Next base: position 36,265 of record PVIA01003165.1, on the reverse strand, counting down.
CTTCACGTCTGCCATCTTGCCCTGCCTGCCCCAGCCTTGCTCCTCTTCATCATGAAGCTAGTGTTTGTCTGCTCCCCTGTTCGATCACCTCATGCAGGCCTTGATGACCACTCTAGCTTCTCTGCCTGGTCCTTTGCTGCCACTGCTGCCCAGACTTCTGGGCCATGGCACCATGGGGACAGTGTGATGTGGGGTAGGGGGCCACTTGCCATTTCCCAGGGCCCCAGAAGGAAAGCAGGACATGATTTCTGGGGGGTCTCACTGTTCTCCACCAACCCATTTCTTAGAAACCCAAACTGTAACTGTTCTGTTTCTCTTTAAACTTTCCTGCTTCTGTTTTCCAAATAAATATACAAGGTTAGTTTTTAAGCCTAAAAGTCAAAGATGTGAAATTTCTGTTTCCTGATTCCCTTACAGACTCCTCCTTGAGGCAGTGAACAATTCAGTAGAAGTTCTTGGGACTGGGAGAAAAGGTCTTATAGTCCCAGTGGGGGAATTCAGTAAAGCTTGGGTGAGAGAGCCTCAGTTAACACCCAACACACTTTCTGAAGGCACATTGTGTTACTCTTGGGAGTCTGTTTTCCCACCTGTATAAGAGGGATTATAATACCCAGTTTATATGGTTATTGTGAAGATTAAATGTAACACATTAGGTTAAGTGCCAAACCAGGGATCAGTAAAAAGATGTTTGTCCTTTCACCTCCACTTTTCAATTCTCTCTTAGTTTAGAGACAGAGAAAGGTTTAACTGATATAGATACACGCAAATGAAATAAAGTCAGAAAGCCAACTTCAGGCTGTAATCCATAGTATTATTCATATATCCACTTTGAGGCAAAGCCTCAAAAAGTAGTCTTGTATAATCACAGAAGTAGTGCGTGTGTGTTGTAGAAAATTAGACAATACCAACCGGCAAAAATAAGTAAAAACATCACCATATTCTAATATGCAAAGATTACTACTCTTAACATGTTGGTGTGTGTTCCCTTTACTTGTTCTCTTTCTCTCTTTACACACACTTGTACATGTATGTGTGCATATAAATTTATAAGTTAACTTTTATCTCATTTAAACAAAGAATGTTTCAGTTTTCCCAGCTGTCCCCCAAACGCTGGTCATTGCTGGTTATTATCCCATGTGCATCCAAAGAGGATTACATATTCTGTCCACTTGTTATGTCACTTAACATTTCATCTGACTAAGAATAGACTATTTTTTGTCAGTGGTTTGTTGAAATTTCTCACCTTTTGAGTTTGTCTTATTGATTATTCAAGGTGTTGTTTAGCTTATTTTCCTGTTTGTCTACACATTTTATTTTGTTTAACTTTGGTTTATTGGTGATGCTTCAGATTGCGTCATATCAAAAGACATACTTTTAGCAATTCTAAAATTAATGGCTAGATTAGGGTGGTGACTCTCTGATCCTTCTTCCATTGGGCAATTATATGCTTCCTCCTCTATCAAGTAAGTAATGTGAGTGGGGTTATCTTGGCATTATATAAATGTCTAATTCCCCATCAACCATTCACCTAATAGTTTTAGCACTAGTTATAATGAATAAAGGAATTTGAATAAAAATAAACAACTCGGTATGCTGTAGGGATAGAAATTGACATGAAAAATATTATCTAAAAAGTGGCCACATCAGCTTTTTCCTGTTCATCTTAGGAAGGTGGTCAGATCCATCTCAGAGGTCTTTGGATGAGACGTATCTTGGGGGCCAAGACACACAGGATTGCCAGAAGTATCAAGCATTGAGCCTAAAATTCGGAAGAAAGCATAGGGAGATTTTAATGAAGAATGATGCTGAGTTTGTGCCTGCGGTGAGTGTAAGGGAAGGGTGAAAGTTTACAAAATGGTGGAATTCATAATGTACTTAAAATATTTAAGGCACCTTAAAAATTAAATGTAAGGTACTTTCCAAAATCAAAGTTGGATGACTCCTGCTTTTTTTTTAAGGAAACTCTTCAGTTGGAATACTTTTCTTTTAAAATATCCATAGAGTACACTTTTGATTAAGTTCCAGATTTTTATGAGCTCTGACACTTTGTTCATAAGTCCTGTCTTTTCAGCTCTCCAGATGTAAATTATTGTTTGCCAGGGGTAAATTATCCTGTGCTTTGGCACAACTGCTTCCAAGGCTGCTGTGAGAATTAGATGGTATTGGATTCCTAAAGAGTTTCAAAGTCTCGTTTTTGGGAACAGGCTGCTTTGTAAAATACTCCTGAAGTGTAAGTTTAGAGAAGGAACCAACTTGGCTGGTCTATTTGTTGCATTGAATGACAGGATTCAGAATCTCCTGGAGAGTCCAAGTATAGACTGAAGTTTTTCTTGGGAAATATAAAGGTTGATGGTTTTAGAAAGTATGATAAATGTATTATTATATTATTACCTTATTATTGATTGTATTATTAGAATCCTTTACTGTCTCTTATTCCAGGGTCCTCTCATGCATAGCTTGCCAAGTGACCTGCTTTGGCCAACGAAATTATGAGGGCTTTTTCCAAGCAGATGTGTTAGGAATCAGTGTGTAATTCAACCAATATTTTTTTCTCCCTCTCCCCCTAGTCTGAAATGTCCCAGGTAGTGGTAGCTCTTTCAACCTGGCTCTCAGATCTGTGTTGAATGTGTAGCATGTTTGAGAAATAAACCTTGTTTGTGGTTGGAAGCCACCAAAATTTTGGTTTGTCATTGCCACATAACTTAGGCTAAGTTGACTGCTACAGAGGAGAAATGAGATCCATGAATATTATACAGGATTGTGCTGATAACTACAGTTTAGGGTTGAGAATTTTAAAGTCAGTGGTCTTCTTTGCATAGTTGATTTGAAGGTATCTGGGTTTTCTGTTCAGCTTTGTGACTCAGTGAAGTTAACTGCCAAAGTGACCATTGGGAGATACCTTAAGCTACCACAGTCATGTCTAACTCCGTAAGTCACAATTGATTGCAAGAACTTTCTATGATCAGAGCCTTATTTGACTTTGAGGTTAGCGCTAGTGATCTGTTGGAAGAATTAACTGAAAGTGAGCTGGGACTTCTTAATTATTTTTCTTTCAGAAGTGCTATTTGAGATAGTTATTTGAATTGTAGTGTCACCACATAAAAAACCACAATCTGTTGTTTTTATAGTTACACAAATTAATTTTCAACTGAAGTGTAAGTGTCAGCTGATGTATGTCATTCTAGGCTTAGAAAAAAATTCCTTTGTATTTGATTTTTTTTTCCTTAAGAGAAAACATGCTCAGAATAAACTGTGAGAGCTATGAATTGAGAGGAAAAACCAATCTCTCTTCAATTCAAATTAACTTCTCAGAACTGAAGCAGGATAAATACTCCGGCTGAAGTGTGTGCTGTAATTACAAACCTCGGGGATCTTAGGTTTTATGGCTCATTTTGAGCATTCAAACCTGTGCAGCATGCCTTAAGTTAGTCAAGTTAGCTATTAGGTGGTTTTAAATCATTATCTTGCATAAGGAGAGTTACATAAAAATTAGAAATTAGAGACATCACTTCTCGCCTCACCTGGTTGAATGAAATTGATCTTCAAGAGGATATTTTTTTCCAGCAGATTATTTTGCCACATATTGGGAATGTCTGGATATAGGTAATTCAGGCAATCAAGAAACTAGAGGTGAGGCTCTGTAATTTAAAATTGAAATTTAGCCTTCAGATTAACTTCATAAGTATGCAGCTGATTAGGACCTATGTATTTATTAGGTAAAATGACCCCTAGATTTGCATCTTCAATACAAAATAGGTTCTTGGAGGTATAAGGATATTTATTTATTTATTTAAAGTATATTTTATTGATCATGCTATTACAGTTGTCCCATTTTTTTCTCTCCTTTATCCCCCTTCTCCTTGCATGGCACCCCTCACCCTCCAGCACTACCCACCCCCTGACACAGTTCATGTCCCTGGGTTGTACATATAAGTTCTCTGACTTCTCCATTTCCTATACTATTCTTAACCTCCCCCTGACTTCTTTGTGCCTACCATTTATGCTTCTTATTCCCTGTAGCTTCTTCCTCCTCTCTCCCCTCTTCCTCCCCACTGATAACCCTTCATGTGATCTCCATTTCTCGGATTCTGTTCCTGTTCTAGTTGTTTGCTTAGTTTTTGTTTTTTTTTAGGTTCAGTTGTTGATAGTTGTGGATTTGTTGTCATTTTACTGTTCATAGTTTTGATCTTCTATTTCTTAGATAAGTCCTTTTAATATTTCATATAATAAGAACTTGGTGGTGGTGAACCACTGTAACTTGACATTATCTGGGTAACATTTTATCTGCCCTTCCATTCTAAATGATAGCGTTGCTAGATAGATTAATCTTGGATGCAGGTCCTTGCCTTTTATGACTTCAAATACTCTCCAGCTCCTTCTTATCTGTAAGATTTCTTTTGAGAAATCAGCTGATAGCCTTATGGAAATTCCTTTATAGATAACACTCTCCTTCTCAATATCTTGCTCTTGTTTTTCCCCTTCTGGCACCCCTATGATTCAGATGTTGGAACATTTAAAGTTGTCCTGGAGGCTCCTACGCCTCTCCTCATTTTTTTGCATTCTAGTTTCTTCATTCTGTTCCAGTTGGATGCTTATTTTTTCCTTTTGTTCCAAATCATTGATCTGAGTCCCAGTTTCCTTCCCTTCACTGTTGGTTCCCTGTATATTTTCCTTTATTTTCCTTTGTATAGCCTTCATTTTGTGACCAAGCAGAACCATTTCTGTGAGCATTGTGATTACCAGTGTTTTGAACTTGGCATCAGATAGGTTGTCTATCTCCTTGTCACTTAGTTCTTTTTCTGCAGTTTTGATCTGTTCTTCCATTTGGGCCACATTTCTTTGTCTCTGCCCACCTGTTATGTGTAAGGGGCAGAACCTTATGTATTTGCCAGGGCTGGGCAACCCTCTTTGCTGCATTGTGGTGCTGTGAGGGAGGGTTCAGAGAAGGAACAATGCCACTTGCTCTGTTCTCATCCCACTTTCTGTCACTTCCCTCTCTTCCCACACGTGGTTTGTGACCTTTAGGTGCTGATTTATGAGCAGGTGGGTTTGTGCTCATTTTAGGACCCTGTGGGTCTCTCCAAAGTACTCTCCTGTGAGGCTGGAGTTTTTCCTGCCACCGCAATCCTCACAGATCTTTTCCTCAAACTGTGGTTTTGAGTCCTTAGATGCCTGTGCTGAAACCCGGGGCTTCACAATCAGTCAGTCTTGCTCCCTTACTTTCCCTCAGGCTTGTCTGTGCCTGAATATGGGATTGCCTGTGTGGTCTACCAGCTGCTCCCTTGCCATGACCTTTCTGCCCTGCTGCCCGTTTCTGCCCCTCCTACCATCTGGTTGAATGTTTCTTCAACTTCCTGGTTGTTGGACTTCTATGCAAATGTTTTTCTGGCAGATCTCCTTGTTCTGTATTTTTAAATTGGTTGTTTTCCTTCTTTTGGTTGTGCAAGGGAGTGAAGCGTTTCTACCTATGCTTCCATCTTGGCCCCCTCCTGCTCTCAGTAGAAGGATCTTTAAAATCACCATTTAAAAAGTTATTATTGCCAAGATTTAATAATTAAAATGATAACAATTTGGTTTTTAAAGTTTTTATAGTTTTTGAAATCGCTTCTAGGCCATTTCCTTCCACGCTTCAGTCCTCAGTAAAAAGTGATCTTTTTAACGTGAAAATAAAATACAAACTTTCAAATTCTAAAGAATCGATAATCACTACTTAGTTTTAATTTGAATAAATAATTTCCATTCAGGTTACTAAGCAACTCCTGAGTGTTGGTCACCACACTAAGCTGGTGATACGAAGATTAAGAGATTTGTCCCTTACCCTCCTCAAGAGGCTTACAACCCAACAAAGGAGAGAGACACTTAAAAAATAAGGAATGCATAGCTTTCTGTATTATATAATGGGGATATTATAGAGGAAATATTAATTACATTTATTATGTGGAAATAAGGAAAAATGAATAAAACATTACGAAAATATATTATTTTCAAAATTGGCTTCTGCATCTAAATAAGAACAAAGTAAAGATGAACATTATAACCTCATTGTCTGGTGGCCAGTTTACAGAATGAAGAATACATATAACTTTTTAATTCCCAGTGTTTATAGATGTGCCATTGTATGAGCCAGAGGTCCTTCCATTTTAAGTAACAATAAGTACGAAGCCTTATGCAGGGGTATTCTATGCTGTTTTATTTCCCAAATTTACCTAGGGATTTTTCATGGCCTGGGAAGGGAAGGGGCTTTGTTCTCAGGGACTTAGTAAATCCTAAACTCACCCTTTCTGCCTAACTCTCTGTCACTTCCTAGTGCCAGGGAATATTTCTGTGTGTGTGTATGTGTGTATATGGTGTGTTATCCATTCTAGTTGCCTTGGGTTTCTTTGGGTACTAGGATTTTGAAACTCTGTTTGTCCCCCTACCTCACTTTTGATAATTATGCTTCCTCACATGTAATAAGCCTCACTGACTGAATGGGGGAAAGAATAGACAATCTGAGAAAATATGGAGCAAAATAACACCTATTTAATATCTCAAATTATTAAAATAGTATTGGCCACTTTTTTGGAACTATTGTTATAGTATTGATTTAATTCTGTAGCAAATTATATTTTCCTTTAAATTAAAATTAAATCCTGCCTTTTTGAAATTTTTATCAATAATTTGTCACAATTATTTCACTTTTATTCCAAATTTCTGTAACATTTAAAATTTCTGTAGGTAATAGAACTTCAATTATACATTGCCTTTACCTGGTTTATTGCTGTCTGTGTTTAAACATTTTCTCCCTAAAAAAATGAAGGTCCTTGGTGATTTAAAGGGTGGTAACACACTATCTCCAGCATGGTAGTAAAAATGCTTTGTAGGACTTCTGGGTTCCCATTGGATAATGGCATTTAAGTAATTCTAAATCTATCCATGCATCTTCCAAAGAAATAGTACAGATTAACAATGAGAATAAATAAAGCCACAACATAACTAAGAGACTTAGGACACCACAAACTTCAAATTACCTCAAATTAGAGAAACACCCAACCCCAGCAGAGGAAACTCAGAAAAGAAGAGATGGAAAATAGGAGGGTGGATGGAAACAGAATACTCATTGGCCAATGGGAAAGTCCCACCTAGATTGAAGATTTTAAGAGGAGCTCTAAGACTTGGTAAATCAGTGTTGGCTATTGGAGAGTTAAAGGAAATAACTTGAATGTTTATGGGAACAGACATGGCTGTCTCAGCAAGGCATTCCATCTGGTGGAGAAGGGTGTGACTTGTCACAGGGGGCATCTACCGGACACTGGGTAGTAATGGGAAAGAGAAAAGAAAGAGGGAAAGGTTAAGGGTCCTAGAGAAACAAAATTACAAAATCAAAAGATGGAACAACTCCTAAGCTTCTTACCACCCAAAACACTGCACCTTTTCCTGCTCTTGGAAAAAAGACCTGGTCAAGTAGAGTTGTGCAACCATCTCCACGAGCCAGTTGTGTTATTTTTACCTTCATTAAAATAGCAGGTTTATTCTTTATTTTTAAAATATGATAAATGTATTGTGGTACGATTCATATACCATATAATTCACCCATTCAAAATGTACAATTCAGTGGTTTTCATTATATGATGAGGCAGTATCCAGCCATGTAATATAACAAATAGACATTTATTGAAGAAGATACAAAATACAAGAAACATTGTACATAGGAATGTACAATGGATGCCTCAGTCCCCATCAAAGTAAGCACCTTGGGACCTCATCCAGTTCTTCCCATGACTTTTCCATTGTTTAAAACACTCTGCAAAATCCTCTGTTGGACTTGCCATCTGCTGTACTATCGTATTTTCCTGAATCTCATCAATGGTCTGAAATATCTTTCCTTTCAAAGGTGATTTTAGTTTTGGGAAAAGCCAGAAGTTGTAGGGCACCAAATCTGGGCTGTAGTGGGGCTGAGTCACCTGGGTGATTTGATGTTTCACCAAAACACTGCACAAGACGTGATGCATGAGTGGGGGCATTGTCATGCTTAAGCTGCCAGTTACTCATTGCCCGTGGCTGCAGCTGTGTTCATTGTATTGCATCTCTCAACTGATGAAGAACATTGAAGTATAGTACTCCTTATTAGTTGTGTGGCCTGGAGGGGCATACTCGTGATGGACAACATCTTCCTAATCAAAAAACAGTTAATGTGGTCTTGATCTTGCTGTGACTTTGCCATGCCTTCTTTGGGTGTGGAGGACCGGGTGACTTCTGTTGAGATGACTGGGCCTTTGTTTCCAGATCACAGCCATAGAGCCATGATTCACCTCCAGTTATGTCCTTCTTGAGGACATCTGGTTTATTGGTAGTGGTAGCAGAGGTCATGGAACAAATTTTGTCACAATACATTTCAGGCCGAGATCCTGTGTCAAAATCTCAGACAGAGCAGTTCTCAGAATCCCTAGATCAGCTTCTAGTTATCCCATTGTCAGTCACTGATCTTTGTTGATTGAAACCCATACATGTTCAACATTCTCAGGCATTCTGCTTATTGTAGGCCTTTCAGAATGTGGATCACTTTCAACAGATTCTCAACCATCTTTGAAGCGTTTATGCCACATTTTTATTTGTGCTCACTCATTGCATCACCCTCAAAAGCCTTGTAATTCATCTGGATAGTTTCTGCCAAGGAATGTTCAAGTTTATTGTGAAATTTGATGCAGATTTGCTATTCTACTCTCTCAGTCATTTTTAATGCAATGGCCACATAATGCAAATGCTCACTCAATGGCGTCTACCACCCCCATTGACTAGTACACTGTTCACACGTGCACATGCCAGCCCACTGTCCTTGGTTGCCAGGTTACATTGATGTCTCACACACCGTTCTCATTATATTCACAATGGCTGGACTTTTTCCAGACAGACCTGGATTCACAGAGTTGTGCAGCCATTACCACAATAAACTTTAGATCATTTTCATTCCCACTAAAAGAAGCCCTGTTTCCATTAACAGTCACTCAGTCTCTCCCAACTTTTCTTCTTCCTCACCTTCTTCTGTCTTAGCTCTTGGCAACCGTAATTGAAGTTCTTTATAGATTTTCCAATTCTGGAGATTTCATATAAATAAATCCTGTAGTATGTTATCTTTTGCAACTGGTTTCTTTTACTTAGCATACTCTTTCAACATTCATCCATCCATGTTCATCAAGATCTATCAGTATTTATTTTAATTATGTAATCATGTTTGTTAGTAAGTTAGTGGCCAGTTAAGTGTTTTTCCTTTTTAGCTATTATGAGTAGTAATGCTGCTATACAAGTTTTGTTGGGCCTTTTAAATTCCTCTTGGGTATTTTCTAGAAGTGGCATTACTGGACCATAGGGTGACTGTATGTTTACCCTTTCAAACTGCCAGAATGTTTTCGAAATACGATTTGCATTCCCACCAGCGGTGCATCAGTGTTTTAGTTTTTTCACATGCTTGCCAGTCTTTGTTCTTATGTTTTATTTTTTTTTTATCTACTGGATATGAAGTGGTATCTTGTGCTTTGGGTTTGCATTTTCCTGATGGCTAATGATGCTCAACATCTTTCCATGTCATACCTAGATTCCAATTCTATGACATTCTAGAAAAGCCAAAACTATGGAGATGGTAACAAGATCAGTAGTTGCCAGGAGTTAAGGGAAGGGAGGGATGATTAGGCAGAGCACAGGGATTTCAGGGCAGTGAAACTGTTGTGTATAATATTATAATGCTGGATATGTGTCATCATACTTTGTCAAAACCAAGAGTGCACAACACAAAGAGTGAATTCCAATGTAAATTAGGGGCTTTGGGCGATAATGACACATCAGTGTGGGTTCATCAGTTGTGACAATGCATGCCTATGGTAAAGGCTGTGATAGCGGAATGTGGGGCAGGGGCTGGACTTGTGTAGGGCGGGGGGGATATGTGGTAAATCTCTGCACTTCCCTCTCAAATTTGCTGTGAACCCAAAATTACTCTGAAAATAGTCTACCGTTTAAGAAGTTTCTCAGTTTATTTTTGATAAATCCCCATTCCAAAGACAAGCAACCATTACTGTTTTTTATATCTCTATAGTTATATTATCCATCTTAGAAATTTTATATAAATAGAATCATACAAGCATAATATTTTATGTTAGACTTCTTTCTTTTTCCAAGATATTTTTGAAATTCTGTCATGTTCAGTAGTTAATTCATTTTTATTGCAGAGTAGTATTCCATTATATTGATATATCAGATTTTAATTATTCTTTTAACATTTGAATTGTTTCTCCTTTTTGGTTACTATGAATATTGCTGCTATGAATAAGTGGGTACAAGTCTTTCTGTGTGGACATTTTTCAGTTCTTTAAGTGAATAATATATGTGTAGAATTCTTATGTTGTATTTTAGTGTATGTTTAAGAAACTGCTAGCTAAACACTTTACCAAAGTAGCAGTATCATTTTACATTCTTACCAGTAATGTATGGGATTTCCAGTTTCCCCACATCCTTGTAACACTTGGCAATGCCTATCATTTTGACCTAGTCATGCTTGTAGGTATGTGGTGGCATGATGTTTGGTATTTACTTACATTTTCCTGGTAGCTAATGAAAGAAATTAAGCATCTTTTCATGTGCTCATTTTCCATTTGTGTACCTTCTTTGTGAAGCGTTTGTTCAAATCTTTGGCCCATTTAAAAACTGAGTTTTTTGTATTCTTATTGACTTAAAAGCACTCTTCGTGAATCCTGGATAGAAGCCCTGTAGTACTGATATTTTTCCTACTGTTCAGTTTGTCTTTTCCTTTGTTTAACAGTGTCTTTTGAAAGGGTACTATTTAATTTTGACGTAGTACCATTCCCAAATTTTATCTTGCATTTTTCATGCTTCATTGATTGACTTTCAATATTAAACCAACCTTGCATTTCTGGAATGAAATGTTATATTATCATTTTTATATATTGCTAATTTGCTAAAATTTTGTTTAGAATTTTGTGTCTATGTTCATGAGGGATAATGGTTTGTAATTTCTTTTCTTTAAGAAAGAAGGAGCTCCTACCCTATGCAACATCATGGATGCAACTGTAAAGCGTTATGCTAAGCGAAATAAGCCAGGCAGTGAAAGATAAATACCATATGATCTCACCTTTAACAGGAACCTAAACAACAAAACAAAGAAACAAGCAAAATATAGTCAAAGACACTGCATTAGAGGACAGGCAGAAAGTGACCAGAGGAGAGAGAAGAGGGAATTTGAGGGGAAAAGGGGAAGGGTTTACAGGAACAAAGTTAAAAGACACATGGATAAAAACTAGGGGGAGGGTGGTAATGGGAGGGAAGTTGGGAGGGAGGGCTGGGTGGGTTCGATTGGGAGTAAAGGGGAGAAAACTGTATTTGAACAATCATTAAAATAAAATTGGAAAAAAAATTTCTTTTCTTTAATACCCTTCTTAAGTTTCAGTGCCAGGGTTACTGTGTCCTTATAAAATAAATTAAAAATTATATCTTCTTTATTTACTCTATAAAGGAGTATATTTAAGTTTGGTATTGTTTCTTCCTTCGGTGTTGGAAGGCATTCATCACCAAAGCCTTCTGGGCTTTTGTAGAAAGGTTTTTAGTTATGGATTCAGATTTTTATTTATGTTTCCATACATTTTGGTAATTTGTATTTTTCAGTTTTAAATTTTTCCTTTTATCTAGGTTGACAAGTTTATTGCCATAAGTTTGTTCATAATATTCTCTTTTAATCTTTTTGTCTGTAGTGATGTTCCTCATTAATTCCTGATATGTGTGTTTTGTATATTCTCTTTTTTACTTATTAAGTCTTGCTAAGTGTATTGTAAATTTTACAAATCTTTTAAAATAAGTAGCTTTTTGGATCTATTGAATCCTGTATATCAGCAAAATTCAAAAATTACTGTTTCACTAATTTTATCATATCTTTCTTATTTCCTGTTTTATACTTTGCTCAACTTTAATATTTTGTTATTTTTTTGAGATAAACTTAGATAATTGATTTTTCATCTTTAAACTTTCTAATATATATATATATAAAATTTCCCTGTAAGCACAGCTTTAGCTGCCTTGCATAAGTTTTGATAAGTTATATTTTTCACTATCATTTACTTAAAAATGTTTTCTAATTTCTACTTTTTCCTATTTAGGAGTGACTATTCAATTTTTAAACACTTGATGAGTTTTTCTAGTTATTTTTCTTTTTTTATACCTAAATTAATTTCTCTGGGATGAGAGCACATTGTCTATGTAATTCAGTCCCTTGGATTTGTTGAGTTTTGCTTTATGACACGATGTATGGTCTACTTTGGAAATGTTCTGCATGTACTGGTAAAGAATGTGTATTCTGCAATTGTTGGGCATTGTTCTATAAACTTTTCATTAGATCAATTCATCATTGTGTTGTTTATATCTTGTACACCCTTACTGGTTTTGTCTGTAGTTTTATCAGTTCTTCAGGGAAGGTTGTCAAAATTGCTAGTGATGAAAGTGGATTTGTCTGGTTCTTTATGTATTTTTTTTTGTTTTTCCTCAAGTTTAAATATTTAGGACTACCATATTTTCTAGTTTACATAACTGGCATGTTTATATTTATGAAATATACCCATTTATGGGTAGAAAAACATCTTGTCAAGGAGTCTAATTTTCCTAGTATTAATACAGCCATACTTGCTTCTTTTGGTGTTTCCTTGACATATTTTTTATTATCCTTTACCTTTGATTTATCTATGTATTTATATTTAAGATGTTTCACTTAAAACCAATTGCTTTAGTTTTCTATTGCTGCTGAAACAAGTTACCATAAACTTGTTGACTCAAAACAGCAGAAACCTGTTTTCTTACAGTTTTAGAGGTTCAACGTTCAAAATGGGTCTCAACGGACTAAACTCAAGGTGTTGGCAGACCTGGATTCCTGCTAGAGTCTCTAGGGCAAAATCCATTTCCCTGCTGTTTCCAGCTTCTAGAGGCTGTCCACATTCCTTGGCTCATGGCCCACCTCCATATTTAAGTTCAGCAATTGCCAGTCTGACACCCTGGCACTCCTAAATTCCCCTTTCACTTATAAAGACACTTATGATTACATTGGACCACCTGGACATTCCAGGATAATATTCCCATTTTAAGATCCTTAACTTAATCGTATTTGCAAAGCCCCTTTGCCATGTTAGGTAATATATTCACTAATTCTAGGGATTAGGCCATGGACATCTTTGTGAGAGCTGTTATCTTGCCTAACCTACCAGCTTGTAGTTAGATATTGTTATTTTTATTTATTCCAACATTTTTTGACATTTGATTAGTTATCCATTTATATGTAATACAATTAATGTGATAAATGAGTTCACATGTGCCATCTCGTTCTTTGTTTTCTATTTGTTGCCCTCTTCTTCATGTCTCTTTGTGGATTAAATAAGTATTTTATTATTTTATTTTTTCTCACCCAGTCTTTTTAGTTATGCATAGTTGTATGACTTTTTAGTGGTTACATTAGAGATTTCAATATGTATCCATGACATTATAGTTCATGTTTAATGACCATTTTTATCACATACATTGTTCTAAAGTTTTTCTATGATCACTCAAATATCTGGATCACATGTAAATCTGCCTCTATTTCTTTTTCTTTATCTGTCTCATTTGCATATTGAATACACACATAATATCTTACCTTTATTTACTCTCTTCTCACCTAGACAGTGTTCTTCCCTTTCTGTAATTCTACTTTATCTGGACTTTATTTCTCACACAGCTTTTTGAAGATATGATATTTGAAATTTATCTTTTTTTAGTAGTTGCAGCAGGACCTCAACAGGTGGCCATGTCCTCCAAAACCATCCCACAAGCACAAGCCAGGATGTATCATTCATGAGGGAGAAGGGTTAAAGGGACTGCATGGAGCATGACAGGTAGATCGTTAGGGAACTTGGTGCGCATGCTGGATTGACTTTAGAAGTAGCATTGGCTAGTGTGCAACAGACACTTCACTTTTGTTTTCCTATGATTCTAGTACTTTCTTCCTGGAAAGTCTTGTAAGTTTTTGACACGGCATGGGCTCCTGTTGGGAGCTGTGGAGTTCAACAGCGGACCATGTGGTTGTCTCACGCACACCGACCCGAGGGGCTCGGTTCGGAAGCTCTTCTGGTTGTGCCGAGGTCCTGTTGACGCCTTTTGAGTGGAGTATGAGTTGGGGACTACCTGTGGGTGGCAGTAGAGAGGCTTTTAGTCATAAAATCTAATTTAAGATATTCAGTGATTAATTACTAAATTGTAAAATTGAAATATTCCCCAATATTTTGACCTTTATGCTTCTAAACAGCTCTGAGATTTTTGAGTTTCTCTAAAGTCAATATTTGTTTAGATGTGGAAAGAAACTCTGGTGTTACAGGCATGCCACAATATAAACTCTGTCAAGACCAAGGTTATGAACTTGTCTTTGTCCTTAAATAGCTTCCATTTTTAATATTAGGGTTTTTGATAGTAATTTAAAATTATAAACAGAATTTTCTCTGCTTTTATATCTGGGATATTTATGTAGAAACCCTAGTTACATTTTTGGAAGTGTTTGGCAAAATATAACATTGTCAGCTTCACTGGTCAAATATTAAGATACGATATTTGGTGACCTACAAAAAAGAGAAGTGAAGATTCATTTGTTTTTGTCAGGAAGGAGAGAAAGAATGTCAGTAATAAGTGAAGTGCCTGGGACATTTTTTGTAGAAATCAAATTTTGTTCATTCAAGAGCCTTTGAAGAACAATAGAGTAATACTCCTCTGTACCACTAACCTTCAGACACTGGAACAAACTGTTGAGAGAGGATGAGAAATTTTCTTTCTGGGAAATTATTCTAGTCTTCACTGGCTGGTTTCTATACTCATCACCCCCCTTCACCCCCAAGCCAAGGGAAAGATTTAAACGACCACTTTCTCTAGCTCTCCCAAGGCCATGAATCACTAAAATGCACAAATTAATTATATAGCCTCTCTGCATTTCAGATTAATGGACTTAGAAACAATTGAAGAGCACATAAGTCTTTCCATAGGCAACTTCATGATGAATAATCTCACAGCAGACATCATTCTGGTAAAGTCTTACTACTGCAGATGAAACATCAGAGTAAAGACCACACAATAGGGCTTATTTAAAATGAGCTTGTTCATGTATGCTTATGGTCTTTTTGAGACTGGTCAGAGAGAATGCAGTATAATTTTACACACATTTTAATAATTTTTATTGAGTGGTGGCAGTTCTATTTTTCTGAACCTTTAGGGAGACATTTCATGTTTTTTTTTTTAGTCAGCCTTTTCTTTCAGTCTTATCATGTAAACAAAGCATTTAGCCTAATAACAAGTTATGCTGGTTTGAATGCATTAACACTTCCTCCTGAATAAAATGACAGTTCTAAGTAGTCTCTGTCATGTGCAAACACTTAGAGTTATTTAAAATTAGAACTTTGTTTTTCTTTTTACCACATATGCAACAGGGGCTGACGAATTTCCTGTCTTGCCATTTAATGTATCTGACTTTTGTTTGGATGGGATTATACACAAGATAAGCCACATTCTTGCAAAACCTGGTATGTAGGATGATTTTCATAGAACCTAAAGGACTATCACTACTAAAATTATAAGCAAAGAATCTAGAAAATTGTGCATTCCATTAAGTTTAATTTTCCTCTCTCCCACACTGTCATTTGTGACCATTCCCCACTTGAAATGTCATTTCTTGAGCCCCTACCTGAGACTCAAAGATGCCTGTTGGTTGACATACTACACTGAGCTCTAAAATTATATGCTCTATCTGAATCAGTTTCTCCAATTTGACTCTCTTCCCTCCCTATTAGAAGAACAAGATTCAGAGGCTACATTTCTCAAATCTTGCATGTTAGCAACTCCCATTTTGCACATTAAGATATGCTTGACTTTTGCTTGATTGTAGACTAGTCTAACTGATTAATAACCAGTTGGGAACAGATACTAGAAAACTTTGTGTTCAGTTTTTACATTTTTTTGCAAGGGTGTAAAGTTATGAGGATTACTTTAGACTCCCATCAATTGGGTTTTGAAGGGGGGTAGGTAGGGAAGTATTCCAATACTCTTTGGTGGGGTCACCAATGGCATTTTGGGTGGAACAGTTCCTCACTGTGTAGGACTATCCTGCATGTCACAGGATGTCTAGCATCTTTTCCCCCTTCCCAGTCTTCTAAGTGCTGGTTTCTACCTTAAGTCAACAAAGAGGTCTACACACGTATTTCCAAAAGACACTGTGGGGAGGTGGTTACAGTTCTGGGTTGAAAACCAATGACCTGTCAACACTATACCAAAAACAAAACAAACCAACAACAAACAAACTGTCCAGGAAACACTTTTACTCTCTTGCATAGTCAACATTGGCCAAAGTCACACTGACTGACCACTCTCTGTTGAACTTGCGTAAAACAATAATCACTTGTTTGCAGTTTACCTAGTCAATTTTCTTCAAAAACTCCAATGCCCATAAACTTTCACTAAATAGGCAATGGAAGTAGTTTAGTAATGTTTTCATCTTGGATTTTTGGTCTACACTCATTTCCTAACTTTTTTTAGGCCTTACCTAGATTCCAGTTATTGGCATCTTGCCCTACTAGACTTTCATATAGCTGCTTTCCATCTGAGATTTTTGAGGTTTGCCCCCTTTTGTAAGCTCTCTTGATGAAGGAACTCTTCTATCTACTTTTATTCACTAAACTAAAGAATAACTTCCATCTAACTTTGGCCATGTAGGATAGTGCTTAATACTTACCTGTCAGCTGAATAAGACAGATGATTTATTTACATGTAGCAAGAAAGACATTCACTGGCCCTGGGATTTTACTATAATTTCATCACTGACCTACACTGTAATAGCCCAATTTCTTAGTATGAAATATATTTTGGAAATGTTTTAGGAGATTCAAAAAATAATTTTAACATTAAGTTTCATAAATGTTACAAATGTTTCCTTTTGAGCATTTGGAACCATTAACTGGAGCCTATTTATTTTAGTGCAGTGACAAAAAAAGATTCTCTTCCTTATTCATCAATAGCTTCCATAGATTGCTTTTTTTTTTTTTTTTTTTGCAGCCTGATTTCACCTTCAAATTCACTGACACATGTTCCAAGCATTTCTATTATTTAATTCAGGTCAGTTCAGATATATTTAAGTCATTACCTCTTTTCCAGCCAATCAGCATTTGATTTTTTTCAAGGTCACTTTTTATTTCTGAGCGCACACACACCACACACAAACAAAGATACACGAGCACATCTCTATTTGTGTATTATGCATACTCCTTTTTTCCACTATGGAGTACTTCTCCTGGATTGCTGCTGCTGTGAAGGAAATACAGAACTTTCATATATTGGAATATTGTCTTTTAATGGCATCAACAGAAATTTCTATATCCCCAAGTAAGTTACTCTTGAGAGGCCCATTCTATTTAATTTATCTCTATACATACAAGGGCATATCTATTGTTCCAGATCCTGAGTTGGGTTAGTTTGGTTTCACTTCTGCCTTGAATAACATGGACCCAATTGAGTTATTGTACAAATAAAATAATTGTGTTTTACTTTACAAGGTATTTAAAAGAAGAAAGCTTTGTAAAACATATAGAGTTTCCTTAAAGATATATATATGTGTGTGTGTGTTATGTGTGTATATAAATATATGTAGATATAGATATATATCTACTCAGTGGAATAAAAATATTCTGATAATTGGTGATACATAGAAATTTGATTTTACCTGGAAAACAATTTTATGTACCATGATTTAAGAAAACCTTAACCTGTTTTGATGTAAAGTTCCACACAATTTCTCATATTAAATTAGGTTCTATAATCTCTTATATAGTATATTCTTAAAAATATTTTTTACCTCTAAAATTTTGCCCAGCCATTATACTTGCATCAGTTTCAACTTTTTTTTACAATAACTATTATTGTGACTAACTCCTATAAATGTTACAGACATAGATTCTTGGCTTTGACTGGATTTGAAACCTATCTTCACTATCTCATGGTTTGTTTTATCTCTCTGTGCCTTATATTCAGTATCTATCAGTAGGTGATTATTTTGTGGTATATTCCTCATAAAGTGGGTTGTAATATTGTATGACTTACTGCTGCCAAATCAGAGTAGAAAATTTTAAACCTGTAATCAAGGGAAAAACTTGGGTGTTTCCATCTGTTAATTACATAACTGAGTGAATCTGTTTAGAGTAATGATTTGTTCAACGTGTATCAAACCTGCTAAAATTGTTTTTTAGAAATAAAATGTTTTCAAGATGAGCTATTTTACAAGTAGATGTAGATTTGTGTGGCCTTCCATAATTTTCTCTTGTTTTTCATCTTAACATTTGGGATGATGGGCTAGGCTTGAGAGGAAGAGGTAAGACAGAGAGAGGGAGGGAAGGAGAAAGATAGAAAGATAGAGACAGATAATCAACTTTCTAGATTTTCTTATCCTTAACTTTCTAGCATCTCTGATAGCAAACTTTTGTAGCTCCATGAATATGCTAGGATCTTGAGACTAACATTTTGGCTAATGCAGTTTGTTGGGTTTATCATAAGCTCACCCTGTTTGTCTGCTGGGTAAACTTCTGGTCATGCTTGAAGACTCATCTAGAGCCACCTCATCCATGAAGGCTTTCCTGACTTTCCCAGGAGGACCTGGAGTTCTTTCTCCTAGTGCTTCTATCACAGGGTGCAGCCAAGAGGGGGGCCCCAAATAGGGATTTAGAATGGGTCCCAGAACTCAGGGTATCCAGGAAATATTACAAAGACATATATGATGTCCTCATCCCTTTCCTCTTCAGGTGTGAGTTGGGGGAAGGGACACAAGGAGCAGTACCATTGAGAACTGTTTTGCATAGCAAGGGCTTTGCAGCTAACCTCTGGCATGGTCATTTAATATATCTATAACCTTTACCTGGTTGCATAGATATGTTAAATAGCTGTGGCCATGCTGTGAGCCAGGGAGAAGGGAGTGACTTCTATCCAATATATAACTGGGGGCAGGTTCCCTGGTTTACAGCACCTGCATGAGAGCTTGGAGGTGATTGGCTCCGCTCTGTGGGGCCACGCCTGCCCAGACTTACATGGCAGCCCAGTAAAGCTGGAAGGATATGAGGGTGCTGGCAAGTGTAGCCGATTGTGGGAGGAGTCAGAGGTGGAGCTGCAGAGGAAGATTGGTACAGGGATTTAAACCCAGATGCGGCAGCCCTTAGGGAAGAGAACCTCTCGGTCTTTAGCAGAGTGGGGACTCCTGCAGGCCTGTAAGAGAGAATCACCATGCGGCTTTAGCGGAGAACTGCAACTCGGGTTTGGCAGAGTGGCAACCCCCTCCTTGCAGCCATTGTGGGGAGAGACCATGTGACTGTGGCAATAGAAAGAGAACCATGGGGCTTTGCCAGAGTGGAGACTCCTGAAGCCATGTGAAAGAGAGGACCACAGCCAGTAGAGTGAGGACCATGCAGCTGTGGCAGTACAGAGAACCATGTGGCTGTGGCAATAGAGGAGAGAACCACACAGCTTTGCCAGAGTGGGGACCCCTGCAGATTTAGTAGGGGAAACCATCACGCGGCTTTAGCAGAGAACCACCATGTGGCTTTTAACAGAGATCCCGGTGACACAGCTGATGGTGCCGGGAACAGAGGGAGATGGATTACTGGGAAGAACTGGGGGGGGGGCTGCCTGAGCCATGGACTTCTATTTCTTTTCCTGAGATACAGTACCCCAGACTGGGCAAAGGGGGAAGGAAGGACTTTGGGGTTTTGATGAAGACAGTAGGTCATTACCTTAAGTCTGTACAGTATTAAACAAACATTTCCTTTCCTTTTCATAAATCTCTGGCATTGAGAGATGTCTTTCCTATAAGGTGGCGGACATAACGAAGTGGGGGGGTCCTTTCAGTGTGCCCTCCTTGGCCCCATGTGTTCTGTAACACTCCCTCAACTTCCGTATGTATGTTCATTTTAGGAATGGCTCTAAATTGTTATGGTTTACATATCTCTGCCCCCCATTGTAAGTTATCACTTGAAAAGCAGAGAGGTTTATGCTGACAAATGATGTATTTTGTATTTTTTAGCACAGTCTGTCATGACTGCTGTAGAAACAGGCACAGATAACTTTTAAGTTCAGATTTCTCATTTTACAGATAAAAAAAAATGAGGACTACCCGAATTCTGTTTCTATTCAGTAGACTCGGTTGTATCTAAAACCATTTGATTACATTGGATGAACACATTTGGAGTAGTGACCATTTTGAGAAAGAGAGTTGGGGGTGCTGACTAGCCTGGTTTCTTCTCCACCTTTTTAGAAAGTTGTTCTCAGCCTGGTCACCTGTTCAGGTAAGGTTCACACAGTTTGCTCCTTCTCCTTCTGCTCCCTGTTTCAGTATTCTTTGTTTAGCATGTACATTAGGAGATAAAAAATGGCAGTTAAGCAAAGGGACGGCCCATTAAGAAGGCTCTAACAAATGTAGGGGGACATTCTGAAAGCAAGGAGGATAGTTCGAATAGTATTGTAATGCGATTGGTAAAGCAGTGAGTGGAAGTGTGATTGTGTAGCTTTGGCTGAAAGGGAGGCAGTAGTTTTCAGCACATGCTGCGATCTGGGGGGTTAGAACTAAGAGGAGATTTCAGAGAACGAAATGATAGTATCTTAAACTGGAGCATTATTTTATTCTGGTTGCATAATGTAGACGTGGTAGTTAAACTGTTATTGTAGAGAAATGGCTTATGCATGTTCAGTGAGCTGCTTGTATCAATATGAGGGGCTGTTACAATAACACAAATGCATGCGTGGTTTTCCAAACAGTTAATAATTGTTTAATAAGCAATTCTTTGTAAACCTCCCTGAGTCATTATAACTTGGGTAGAGATGGATTATTCCTCTCCATTATTAGGGACAGGAAAAAAAAACATAGCTGGTAATGAGGAAAACACTTTAAATATAAGAGGAACATTAAAGGGGTAAACTGCCAATTACCATCACGAGAAATTTTCAAAGCTGATGGAAATGTACCATGTGGGAAAGGAAGTGAGACTAGCCAGAGGCAATACAATCTCATGAACCCTTGGAGAATTAACTTCCTTTCATTTCAAAATAGATTTAGCAATATATGTACAGTGAAGGCAAACGGGAAAGCGATGCAGTAGCGAGAGAGCAGAGTATTCTGGCTGAAGTACTGACGCCTTGGTAACAGGCGCAGCGAGCACAGTTTCTCTGGATTTCAGTAACGTGCAGCGGCGGGGAGTAGAGTCTACCTGTCCTCGGGTCATTTCTCCTGAGAGGACGGCACAATAGTGCACAAACAGAACCCTGCAACGCCTTTAGAATAACCCAGTGTTGTGGTCCTTCGAGCATCGCTGTGTGTGTACTGTTGACTTCAATGCCCTTTAAAATGATTTATGAATTGAAGTTTGATATACATGTGGTATTTGATAGCTGTTTTTGTACCCAAGAGTGGGTACAACCCACTATGATTCGTCTACAATGAAATATTAAGCAGCCCACTAAATATTTGATTCACCAGCTGAACTGCAACAGAGTGGTTTAGAAATGTGAGACCTTCTTCTTCACTTAGAGGGACACTTGCTGTATAAGCAAATACATTATTAATGCTATTATTGTTATTTAGATCTTTATTATCGCCTAATAATGGCCATGCTAGGAAACATTTCTTCTGCACCAAATAGAGCTAATATCTAACAAGAGATTCAGTGCTATCATTTTTCAAAGAGTAAATCTAAGCTCTTAACTTTTATGAGCCATAGGAAAATAAGGAAAAAAGATGCTTATTTATAAAAAAATTTGATAAACTATCCAGTAATGTTCTCAATATCGTGAATTTCTACTTCATGCATTTAGATATATCATGGATGAAATCATATTTTCTGAAATATAAAAACACATATAAAAACTTGTTAATTAGTTCTTTCTAAATTTTTAGTAAGCATATAATAAATTGATATAATAACATTTGAGACCATAAAAAGAAAGAAAAAGCAAATTCTTTACCAAAACCTTAACTGTGCTTTTGTGACCGAGTTTTAAATTTGATGCTGGCTTTCCCGGCAGGCAAGCCTAGGAGGCGTGTTATGATGGGTTGCAAAATTCTCATTGTCAGGAAGGAGGGACCATGTCAATATTTAAAGGTAAACTTATATCCATATGCAATTCCAAAAGAAATATTTTCCACAGGACCATGTGTGCAACACTTTGGGTGTGGTGAAATGTCAAGGCCAACAGTGGCTGTTTGGTAGAAAAATGCAGATGAAATGTTTTACCTGGCTGTTTAATATAGAATAAAAATGAGATTATATGCTTGGTAGGATATAGTGTCTGTGACCACTAATTACCCATTTGTAACTGTGTGATCTTGAGTAATTAAATTACCTTTGTCATCAGTGCCCTTATCTGCAAAGATCTTTCTTGTAGAGTTGTTCCAAAGGCATAATGAATTGATGTGTATATGTAAAGGTTGAAGTTCATTGTTAGTTCATCTTTTTAACCCTTAGCCCCTCAGCACCACTCTTATGGCTGGTTGTACCACCACTACACTCTCTCTCATTTTCATTTGAGATTTATCCCTAAATATGTTATTGGTGGGGAAAATAGACCTAATTCCTTATTAAACTTAAAGACATGAGTATCAGTATGAATATCAAAGTTTAGCTCGAGATGTTTCAATAATGTTACAGTGCAGAGCATTAAGATCTTGGGTATTCTTTGAGAGCTTCAGCTTGTACTGAAGAGGAGGCTATGCATTATCTTTCCTTCAGAAAACCTGGAGCTCTGCAGTAATTTGCATTTCTTTTCTTGAAGTAACTTTTTCTGTTTGGGTATTTACTTTTAAAAAAGTACTTTTTTTCTGTTTTGATACTTTTTTTAAAAAAAAGAAAAGTTGCTTCATTATTAAGACTGATGGTCATGGTGCTGTCAGAGCGGTGCCCTTGAGTCAGGCCAGTACCTTTAGGTTACTCCAGATTGAATTTTTCTTCTAGGGCAATGGCGCCCCCTACAGTCATTTGATGAAAATGGTGGTGCAGGAGTTGGGCATCACAGGGCCCTTTCCTGGCTGGTGGCTAAACAAACAAGTTAAGATTGCATCTTACCCACGTAACAAACTTGTAGACTTAGCTAAGCTTTCAAGGACTTGGGCCATGACTGCTCTTCTTTTTCTTTCCCGAGAAAAATACTGAAAGTGTGAGTGATTACATATAGGCCTTATCTTAGGGGAAAATGATCAATTAACAAACTGTGTCTCTTATCAGCTCTCTTCAAATGGAATAGACTTATACATGTGACAGTTTATCAATCCAGTGATCAAACTTGGATATTTTTAGGTTTACCTGAAATACAGAGGGGAGAATATAGTACATTAAAAGAGCATTTTTGTGAGTTAGCCACTGGGACGGGACAGGTGGTCTGTTTGGTGAGTTTGAATAGGGACAGCTCTAACTGAAATGCGGCAGAGTGAATGAGCCTTCCTAAGGCAAGCACAGAATCAGCTGTAGTGTTTGTAGGTAGAGCAACTAACCAATTTCCCATGTGTGTGAAAGAGCTTTTGTTAGCCCCTCCAGATCCATCCCTCTCCCCCTTTGTTTATCCTGCTGTGAACTTGAGACAAAATCATATTGGTCACTTCTTCAATCTCCTTTACCGATTGGCTTTTGACTAACTTTGGCCAGTGGACATACCTGGAATGGGAGAAAAGTAAGGTTGGAGGCTTTATTTCTCTGGCTGCCTCCCTGTGGAATATAGAGTTCTTATCAGGTGGCCTTCTTCACCTGGCTCTTTCTCTTCGGCTTTGGTAACTACTCTGTCCTCTGGTTCTTCAGGTTGAGGTTAGGGATGACTTTGCTGCTGCCAGCTTCAGGTTACTGCACTATTTCTCGTGGCTTTCCCAGACCCAGACAACCTTTGCACACAATACCTTTATTATTGAACTCTCCTCATATCCCCAAATTTGAGTGTACTATCTGTGTGTGCCAGGGCCTTGGTCTGCTTCTGTTATTTCTTGCTGGTGCCACTTAGAGAGTGGGAGACCCCCACGGAGATTCAGGCTAAGGCTGACTCTGGTTTCTTCTAAGTATAGCCAAATATAAGTTGGCCAAGGTGTTGCCAGTGCTGACTCTTATTCTCATCTTGGAGCTGTTTCTTCAGAATTATAGAGTCAAAAATTATTTTATTTGCCTTTTTCAGTCCATGGTATTTTAAAATTTTTAGGATTATACTATAGAGTCAGAATGGGGTACTGGATAGCATGTGGGTTTTGGAATCAGGAAAACAATAGGTTTGAATTTCACCTCCCCCACTTCCCAGCTGCATGGCTCTAGATGCATTATATGATTGTTATATTTTTCATCTGTAAAAATGTGAGAATAATACTTGGTTCCTAGCACATATGCATTTAATCAGTTGGGTAAATACCTAGGTGTGTGAGCTCCAGAGTAGCTGTACCATTTTGCATACGCACCAACAATGAGTGAGTGTTCCTATTGTTTTACGTCCTCATTAGCACTTAGTATTACCAATCTTTTTATTCATAGAAATACCTAAATTCCAACACATGCTTTTCCTGTTTTTAATTATTCTATGCCTTCTGGCCATGGTTAAAACCACCTAGGTTCATGTGGTCATTCTTAGATCTGTGTCCTTGTGCTGAAGGTTTGACCATGTTACTTCTCAACAATAGCTAATTTTCTTTCAGATGTCAAAAGTGCCTAAATTACCTTTTAAATGTCTTTAAAAACTAGTTTGGATACTTGACTAAGCCAGTGTTTATTAGAAACACTAGTTTCATATAGTCACTGATTCCTCAAATATTTATTGCATACCTACTATGTGTCGAGACTTGAAGAGAGAGCAGTGAAAAGAAATGAGAAGATCCTTGTAGTTATGGAGATTCCATTTATGGGGGAGAGGGAGAGCAATTTTTATACAAATATATAATATAATGTAATATGTAATATAACATAATACAATGTAAGTCAGTGATAAATGACATGATGAAAACAGAGCCTAGGGATTTGGAGAACACTGAAGTTTTGAGGGGAGAGTGGGTTGTCAGAGAAAGGCTCACTCAGAAGATGACTGTGAGCAGGTATCAGGAAGTGGTGAGGGAATGAATTAGACAATGTCAGGAGCATTGAGGATCCCAGGCAAAGGGAAGAGTAAAAGCAGACGCCCTGAAGGGGCAAGGTGCTTGCCATGTTTGAGGGGCAATGAGAAATCCAGGGTGGCTGAGGCTGAGTAAGCAACTGTGGGAGGATATGAGGTTGGAGAAGGCTGAGCTGTGTCTCGTTGGTTTCTATAGATCAGTGTCTTTTAAACTTTAATGTGCCTCAGCTTCGCCTGGAAGTCTTGTTGAAATGCAGATTCTGATTCAATAGGTCTGGGGTGGGACCTGAGATTACTTGTTTCTAATAAGAATCTGGGTGGAGAATGGCCATCATAAACAAATCAACAAACAATGAGTGTTGGAGAGGATGTGGAGAAAAGGGAACCCTAGTGCACTGTTGGTGGGAATGCAGACTGGTGCAGCCACTGTGGAAAACAGTATGGAACTTCCTCAGAAAATTAAAAATGGATCTGCCTTTTGACCCAGAAATTCCACTGATAGGATTGCATCCTAAGAACCCTTAAACACCAATCCAAAAGAACCTATGCTCCCCAATGTTCATAGCAGCACAATTTATAATGGTCAAGTGTTGGAAGCAACCTAGGTGCCCATCAGTAAATGAACAAATCAAAAAACTATGGTCCATTTACACAATGGAATTCTATGCAGCAGAGAGAAAGAAGGAGCTCCTACCCTTTGCCACATCATGGATGGAACTGGAAAGCATTATGCTAAGTGAAATAGGCCAGGCATTGGAAGACAAATACCATATGATCTCACTTATAAGTGGAATCTAATCAACAAAACAAACAAGAAAGGAAAATATAACCAGAGACATAGACGTGAAGAACAAACTGACAGTGACAAGAGGAGAGGTGGGAGGGGATAATGGGAGGGAAACAGGGAAGGGTTTTCAGGAACATGTATAAAGGACACATGGAGAAAACCAAGGGGGGTGGGATCAAGGGTGGGAGGTGGGGATGGCTTGGTTGGGGGTAGGTGATGGGAAATGCAGACAACTGTACTTAAACAGCAATAAAAAAAAGTAAAAAAAAAAGAGCCTGGGTGGTATTGTTGCTGATCAGACCACACAAAGAATAGTAAAGTTGGAGATTCTGGTTACAATTTTTTTTTTGATTTACAATTTTTGTCTTCTCTGTTTGTTGTGTGTGGAGAAATCTCTGAGTTAGTGAGGGACAAAGGCATGAGACCAGCTAGGAGGCTACTGCCATAGGGTGATGAAAGATTCTGGTGCTTGGTCTTGAATGGTGGTGGTGGCAGTAATGAGGAAAATGCTAGCTAGCACAGTTGTGTGGTTTTTGCACTGCCTGAGGTATTAGAAGATTAGGGAGGTTAGGATGGCAGTATAACCACATCCCACATGCTCAGCCTTTTTGTGACTCATCAGCTGCAAGGGAGACACCCTTTTTTCAAGTCCTCCTAGAAGATAGTGGGTGGCTTTTGTAACTCCTGCAAAGGCAGGGCGTATGCTGCGTGTGCTTGGATTTCATTCGGAAGACTCTGGGTAGTTACAGCGCAGGGAAGAGTGTGACAAGGGTCTTTGTCTTTTACTTTTTGTTTGTACTGTCATGTGCTGCTGCCCAAGTTCATGGCCCATGAAAGGTTTTCCTGGAAAGCAGAGCAGCCATGGAGCAGCTCTGCTGAACTCTGAATTTTCCAGAGTAGTCTTTCAAAGAAATTGCTCCTGTCAGAGAAGAAGGAAAACAGACCAAGTCATTTGTTTCAGGCTTCTCTCTGTGAGCACACAGGAGTGAAAATCTCTTTAAAAACATCTCTATATGACTGTGAAGGCGGCCACTAAGTATAAAAGGTGAGAGCCAGACACCTATGCCAGTTTCCAAGCTGTGTCTGATACTTAATCTCCTGCTCCCTCCTGCCAAAGTGGTTGGTAGATATGTCTTGTCCAGAAATGAAACCATAAAAAGATGCATCATATGTTGGGTTGCTGCTGAAATGGTGTGGTTTCCCTGAGAATGTCTTAATCAAGCTTGTTGTTGGATGGTGCTTACGTTGGGCTCCCTCACAAAAGGCAGCTTTGCCCTAATAGGTTTGCTGGCAGTGTGGTGGGCCCTGCTGTGATGTTTCATGCTTGTGTCCTTTGGCACTATGTACTCTAATTGGTTTGTATGCTGTTTCTACTAACTTAGATCAGTGTGGCCTGATTCTTCAGGCATGTTCCTGTAGATCATGCATTGGCACTGTGCCAGACCTATTTGAAAGATACAGAAATAAAGTGTGACAGTGTTGTTGTAATCCTTGGGTTGGCAGTGCTCCTGGCATGGATTGGGTTTCTTCATGGGGGTATCATGCTTGACTTGTCCCCTGCCCTGAACATGAGGTGATAGGAACTGTGGCAGCAGAAGCTGGAGAGGCAGCAGATCCTGAGGAGTCTCATTTGCTGTTCAGCCCTCCTCTGTTGAGCTGAATCCTACTCATCAACTTCTTCCCAAAACACTGGGTGCTGGTAAATATGGCAAATGAGTCTGTCAGTGAAATTTATCCATAAATTATCTTATGTTCACTTACATAGGAGCTGGAACTAAACTCTCAGCTGCAAAACACAGTTTTGGAAGAATTTATGCTCAGGAGCAGAAGACCCAAAATGCTGTACCTACTAAGATCAGACATGCAACAATAATGAGTTCAGAGGCCTGGGAGCACAGAGCCTTCGAAAGAGGACAGCCACTTCTGAGCGCATGTGGTGGTCACCATGTGGAGACATTTCAACAGAAGCCAGAAATTACAAATCTTCTCCCAGTTTTTAAATGATAGAAACTCAAATAGATTCTACACATTGTTCAGACCAATTGCTTTAGACCAAGGAAACCATGTGTCAAGTTTGGATTCAACCACTAGAATGCTATTCTTTTTTATTGATTATGCTATTACAGTTGTCCCATTTTTCTCCCCTTTATTCCTCTCTGCCCTGTATCCCCCTCCCACCATCATTCCCCCACCTTAGTTCACGTCCATGGGTCATACATATAAGTTTTTTGGCTGCTCCATTTCCCAAACTATTCCTAACCTCCCCCTGTCTATTTTGTACCTACCATTTATGTTTCTTATTCTCTGTACCTTTTCCCCCATTCTGCCCCCTGCCCCTCCCCACTGACAACCCACCATGTGATTTCTATTTTTGTGAATCTGTCTCTGTTCTAGTTGTTTGCTTAGTTTTTTTTTTTTTTTTTTTGGTTCAGTTGTTGTTAGTAGTGTTTGTAGTCATTTTACTGTTCATAGTTTTGATCTTATTTTTCTTAGATAAGTGCCTTTAACATTTCATATTATAAGGGCTTGGTGGTGATGAAATCCTTTAACTTGACCTATCTGAGAAGCACTTTATCTGCCTTTCCATTCTAAATGATAGCTTTGCTGGGTAGAGTAATCTTGGATGTAGGTCCTTGACTTTCATGACTTAGAATACTTCTTTCCAGCCCCTTGTTGCCTGCACGGGTTCTTTTGAGAAATCAGCTGATAGGCTTATGGGAACTCCTTTGTATGTAACTCTCTCCTTTTCTCTTGTTGTTTTAAAGATTCTTTCCTTATCTTTCACCTTGGGTAATGCAATTATGATGTGCCTTGGTGTGTGCTTCCTTGGGTTCAGCTTCTTTGGGACTCTGAGCTTCCTGGACTTCCTGGAAGTCTATTCCCTTTGACAGGTTTTACTTTTATTAATTTTTCAAATAATTTTCATTTTCTTGCTCTTCTTCCTTCTGGCGCCAGTATGATTTGGATATTGGAACATTTAAAGTTTTTCTGGAGGTTCCTAAGCCTCTCCTCATTTTTTTGAAATCTTGTTTCTTCATTCTGTTCTGGTTGAATGTTTATTTGTTCCTTCTGCTCCAAACCATTGATATGAGTCCTGGTTTCTTTCCCATCACTGTTGGTTCCCTGTACATTTTCCTTTATTTCACTTTTCATTGCCTTCACTTTTTCCTCTATTTTGTGACCATACTCAACCAATTCTGTGAGCATCCTGATTACCAGTGTTTTAAACTATGCATCTGATAGTTTGGCTATCTCTTCATCACTTACTTGTATTTTTTCTGGAGGTTTGATCTAATTTTTCATTTTGGGCTATATTTTTTTGTCTTGGCTCCTATGGGAATGATATTCTTAAGCTCAACCGTCTTGTATGAATATCCTATCTTTTTAAAACTAAAGTGTTTTTAACAATAATGATAAGCTAATGAGCTAAAAAGGAGTCATGGAAAAGAAATTTTCACAAAAAAAATAATACTGGTAAGTGGTAGAATGAATTAATGTACATAATCTAAAGAAGTAACCCAATGGTAATTGCTGAGCATTCTGTAATCTAGATAATAAATTATCCCAAGAAGTCAGAGGGCAAATCTTTAAGACAAGAACGATGCCAGTCCTCATCCTCATTCCTCCACAATCTCATTTGGCAATTATTTATCCACCATGTGCTGTGCGTTTATTCTAAGGCCCGAGGATCTGCAAATGGGAAAGTACTACTCCCTAGCTCTGCTTAGCAAGTTTGTAAAATGAAATCTGAACTCCTAACCAAAAGAAGATAAACGTGGAGTCCAGACCGTGCCAGGGATGTCCAGTAGCAGGGAGCACAGTGGAGAAGGACATCGGAGCTCCCCGCTGTGCAGAGCCAAGACTTCCTTTGCAGTTGAGAGTTTACTTCCTCCTCCCATCTAAACTAGCATAAAATGAATTATTAAGAGCTATGTGAAGGAAATTACTTCATTAGCACAATATTTTTGAACATTTTAGCACCATATGAATTGTATATAAGTGATTAATTCATTCTTAATAAAGTATAGCTTTACTTAAAAATATCAATGATTTGAAATCTCATTCTAAAGCCCTTCAAAAGCTGCTGGAGCACATTCTGAGCACAGTTTGTGTTTCAGCCTAGAAATGGTGTTTTTTCTTTCTTGTTCAATCGGGCAACACCTTATCACATTATTTGCATAATGTTGGTAATTAAACATTTTAATGGCATATCAGTGAATTGTCTGAAAAGAACATAAAAAATTTAAAGCACTAAGCTGACCTGAAACTTTATACTTGACAATAATATATTATATTTGTTTGGTTCTTTATAATATAAACAGCACATTTTTTGTGCTGTAGCTTACATGATTCTGATAAGATGTTGATGAAAGCACTATAAACTAAAATTTAGAAGTTGGGCATAATGATAATGATATTAATAATAATAATAATAGCTACTATTTATTAAGAAGTTTTCATGTGACAGGCATACTGTTATATATATACAATATCCTATTTATTAACCTGAACAACTGAAAGAAGTAGGCATCGGTATCTCCATTTCTAGATGAAGACACTGAAGCTTAGAAGCCTTAAGCAGTTGGCTGTAGCTCACACACAAATAGGCAGTAGAGTGGAATTTAGCCTTGGGCCTGTTTAACTTTAATGTCACCACCACGCACTCTATAAGTTATATTATTAATAAATAGCAGTATTGGTATTCACCTCAAATCTTCTAGTTTAGAACACCATTGTTTTTTGGACCGTGGTAAGTTTGATCCTAAAAGTGCATTATTTTTGAAAGCTCACACAGCGGCCGGCACTGGCTGAATGTGAACCTGCTCACACACGTCTGATGCAAATGAGCAGCACCAGCTGGCAAGTTAGGTTCCCTGACTATTATTAAATCAGTTGGTTTTCGAGATAAAATATTACTATGATTGGATAAAAGTGTGTCTTGTGTACCACATTTTTTTCTGTTTAATTACTTTTCCTCTCTTTAATTAATACCCTTTCTGAAGCCTCATACTTACTTCTTTTTGATGAATATGCAATGATTTTTTTTCCCAGTATGCCTACATTGGGTTTGAAGGAAAATATTGACCTATGTGTCAAATGATTTTCCTTTTTTATTATTGTTCTTAATTAAAGCCATTTAACCTGCCCTCAGACCTGCTGTGGTTCACTGGAGAGTGCTGTGCTTTCAAAACCTTGCATCAGCCTCACAGTGTGACTGCAAAGCTCACATTGGTTGAAAAATTAATGATGGATACCTCTCATTCCCCAAGAGAAGGAAAAATAAATCGACTCCTTTTTGAGATGACTTAAACATACAGACAGAATTGACAAGTGGCCTGACTGTATTTACACTGGTATTAGTTTGGAGACACTTGCAGGTTTTTAAATCCTGCTTTCAAGTTTGCGCTCACACCACTTGGAATGTGAACTACAAAATTAAGAATAATACTTATGAAAATGCCATGATTTGACTTAAGTACTATTGTGTCATTTTTTAGCAAGCTTCACAGAATCATGTTTTTGTTGTTTCCAGAGATGTAGAGTGAAAGGATGGCCGTACTCTTCACAGTTAGATTGCTTCTTATGTTACATAACGAGTACGGTCGGCTTACTTCCATGCTTCTGACTCTACCGAATTTCTGTTTGGGATTTTATTAATTTTTACATTATCTCCTTAGCCGGCAGAGAACTTCCCTCCTTTGATTATCAGAAAAGTTCGTAGGTCAAGCAATCCCCACCTTACATAAAAAGATCTGTGGCTCAACAAAGTAACAGAGCTACCAGCTTTCTGAGCTGGGTATGTGGCCGTGGGGACTGGCGACCTCAGGTTTTCTCACTCGGGTGGTTGCAGGTCCTTGAAATTCTCAGTATCTCCCAGCATTCTGCTGCATATTCTCTCCAGAACTGCCAGTCAGGAACTTGGACTTCTATTTTCCTTTGATCTTTGAACTGAATTAGAATTTCCTTAGAGTAATTATTGAATAACAATTACATGAACTGCATACATTAATTTACTACCGGATGAAGATGCCTAAGTTCCCAAATAAAATGAAAACAGGCCTTTAATGGGAAGAAGTGGAAATGTTAAAGCTCTATTGTTAATGTACACTCACGTAGTTTCAGAATGGTCTTGCTGGTAATTATGTGTGTGTAATTAAATGACATCAATTGTACAATAGTTCTTCTTAGAAGTCTTTTCCAAAAAATGTGTTTTTGGATAAAATGCATGTTATTTTTGCCCTGACAAATAATATTTTGTATATGCAAAGAAGCCTTCAGGAAAAATTATTATGGACATGTGACTCAGATACCCATCAGTTACATGAGCCGTGAGGTTGCCGACCTGGGCAGTCTGAAGCCGGGGCAGCAGACTGTGTCCTGTGTGCCAAATCTAGCCTTCTATCTTGATATGTATGGTTCTTGAGTTAAGGAAGTTTTTTTATTGTTGAAAATAAATCAAAAGAAGAATAATACTTCATGATACGTGAAATTATATAGTATTCGAACTTCAGTGTCTGTGAATAAAGTTTTATGGGGACACGGCCATGCTCAGATCGTTTGTCTGCATATCTCCCATGACTGCTTCTGTGAAGACAGGGTTGTGTCGTTGTGACAGACTGTGTGGCCTACAAACTCAAACACGTTCACTATTTTGCGCTTTATGGAAAAGGTTTGTCA
Source organism: Tonatia bakeri (assembly GCA_004024845.1). Lineage (NCBI taxonomy): Eukaryota > Metazoa > Chordata > Mammalia > Chiroptera > Phyllostomidae > Tonatia > Tonatia bakeri. The sequence goes on along the minus strand of PVIA01003165.1, from coordinate 3,666 downwards.
ACTGTTGATCTAAAGGAAAGTTACAGGAAAGTATATATTGCTTTAAGTACATATTTTATTTCATAAATCAAAGGTATTGCCTCTTGGATTTTGGAATGAAGAAATGTAGTATTTATTAATGTACATCAAGAACTGACTTAAGTCGGCCTGGCAAGCAAAAAAAATGTTAAATTTTGGCCTGTTACAAATGCTTCCCCCTTCCAGCTTCGCATGAGTCATGGTGCTGTAAGGGACACTAATTTGGATTAAGACATTATTTCTCCTGATAAACTCTGTTAAACTATATCCACCTCACCTATCAGCATTCATTACATTGGGGTTGTCCATTGGAATCAATGGAATAGCAATGATGGAAACATGGAGATAGTTTATTATATGTGTATTTTACTTTGATCAAGGTATTTATTTTAAGATATATTAGAAAAATAATTAGAACATCAAACTCTTGATTTCAGAGATTAAAATGTTTACATAAATTGTGAGCTGATATAAAGAAAAAATAGAGCAACAGATAATATGTAAGTTTGGTAAGTATTGTGAACTTAGTAAGCAAATGTTCAAAGTATGGAAAACTATACTTATAAAAAAACAAGTTAGGTTATGAGTGTAGTCGGAAGATATTAGGCATGCCAGAAACACAGAGAGGTAAACTTCAGATGAAGAAATGCGATGAGGGAGTGCTGAGCTGAAAGTGAGGCTTGTCTTCTAGTGAGGAGAGAGGGGCAGGGGCAGGAGGTCAGAATCTGGTCGGGATTGCCTGGGACACTAAGAAGGCATTTCTCCGCACCATGTTCTTTAGAGTTCCTTCAGGTACTGAGTGAAGAGGTTCCTAACATTATTTCATTATATCTGATTGTATCTTATGGGATTTGGGGATTGGAAAGTTTGAAAGATATCTTTTGTTAATGTTGTGGATACATCTTTTGAAATAGAGAATATTTTTTCTCTTCAATTGGGTATCTTGCTTTAATAATTTATTGTTAAGGCTATTTCATATGGTTGAAAGGAAGGATTTTAATACCTGCATAGGGTTCCATTGCATGAATGAAACATCGTTTAATCATTCTCCTTAAAATCTTAGATTTTTTGTTTTGTTTCGATATTATAAGTAATAATGAGATAACATTCATCTCTAGTTACATTTCTTTTTTTTTATTGTTGACACTATTAGAGATGTCCCTCACTCCCTCCCCCCTTTGCCCACCTCCACCAATCTACCCCCAGCCTTCACCACACTACTGTCTGCATCCAAGGACCATGCATAAGTGTTCTTTGGTTAATCTCTTCACCTTCTTTTTTCCAGTCCTCTCCCCGCCTGCCCCTGCCTACTCTCCTCATGAGATCTAATAGTTTGTCTCATATATCCACACCTCTGATTCTATGTTGTTTGTCAGTTCATTTTATTTATTAGATTCCACATATAAGTAAGATCATATGGTATTTGTCTTTTTCTGATTGGTTTGTTTTGTGTTACATAAACTGCAGGTCCATCCATACTGTTGCAAAGGGTAAGAAGAGTTCCTGCTTTTTCACAGCTGTATAATATTCCATTGTGTAAATGTACCACAGCTTCCACTCATCTACAGATAGGTACTTGGGATGATTCTAGATCTTATCTATTGTAAATAATGCTGCTGTGAACACAGGGGTACATCTTTTCTTTCTGATGGGTGTTTTGGGATTCTTAGGGTATATTTCCAGAAGTGGGATTGCTGAGTCAAAGGGCAGTTCCATTTTTAATTGTATGAGAAGTCTCTATACTGGTTTCCGTAGTGGCTGCCCCACTGTGCAGTCTTGCCAATGGCGCATTAGTGTTCTCCTTTACATCTTCGTCAGCATCTGGTGCTTGCTGATTTGTTCTGGCAGGTGCAAGGTGCTACCTCATTGCACATTTCTGATAATTTCCTTTTCTATACAGGGTTCCTTGGGTTAAAGAATATACACATTTGTAGATTTGATATGTAGTGCCAGTTACCCTCCAGAATGGTTTTAACAATTTCCATTTCCACTGGGAATGTGCACGAACGCAAAGTGCGTCTGTGTATCCATGTCCCCAGATCTGAGAAGAGTTTTATAACTCTTTAAATAGAGGACTGGTGCATTTCTTCGTGAATATTATATTCAAAGATTTATTTATCTGTTGTTACGATAAATGAGAATTTTTATTTCATTATTTTTCATAGACTTATTGCTGGTACAATGGAAAAGAATTATTTTTAGTATATTTTGTATGTGGTTGTATTATTGAACTCTCCTATTCATTCTAAAAGTATTTAAGATTGTTACAGAATGAACCCATGGAGGAGGGGGAGATACTGTTACCAAAACGAGCCCCCTCCCCTGGGGTCTTTCTGTACTATGGTTTGTCTTGCCCGCTGCCAGGTGTTAGGAATTGTGGCTCTCAATGCCAGAGTTCGGTGAAAAGGAAAGGAACTATTTATTAAAAAGTTGTACAGATTTAGAATAATGCTGGAATGTTGCTGTTGAATCTCAGAGTCGCTTTAGAACACTCACAAACACACACACAGTCCTGCCTCCCCTGCCAAACCAGGCCAGTCAGGGGCACTGTACCTCAGGAGAAGAAATAGAAGTCCATAGTTCAGCTAGACTCCCAGTTCCTCCCAGTAATCTGTGCTCAGCTAGGTGGGTCTCCCGCAGTCCCCAGCACCGTCAACAATTAATCCAAAACCACGTGCACCTCCTCATGGCCCACTAGCGAGTCTTTTCACTCTTTTCTTGCCACATGGTCTCACATTGTCCCCCACTCTGACCTTCGTGGTGGCCTGCCTTTAGTTTAAATCCCAGCCTGGATCCTCCTCCGTGATCCTATTTCCAACTCCTTCCGAAATCGGCTACACCTGACTTGTCAGCACTCCCACATTCTCTGCCCTTCTCGGCTGCCGTATTAGTCCAGGCAGGTGTGGAGTGGACCATCCCCAAGCTCCTGTGCAGGTGTAGTAGCTGGGGGAGCTGCCTCTCAGTTTTGTCATGGGTTAAAGTCATGTATAATTTTTTTGGCTCCACTGAGGCTGAAGACAAGTCTGCTATTATTGATATGCAAAATAACTGTCAAACCTTGTGTTGCTGCTTTCCCCAGCACCCAAGCTACTTGTGGGGGTGGCAGCGCGCACGGTTCTGTGGCCTCTTAGCCTAGCCCCCATTGTACGATGATTCTCTCCACTTGCATTTAGGCAAGAGAAGTTAGAGTAGATGATCCTAGGATTGAAATTTTTTTAACTGAAAGATGCACATAAAAGCTTCCATTGTTGGTTCATTCTTACCCAAGTCCAAAAACTATGCTCATAAGTAAAATACTGATCTATTGATCTGATTTGGCTGAATACATCTGGATTAATCTATAATTTTGGATGCTTCCCTTTAAGGGTAGTACTTTTAGAAATATTAAGGTCTTGTTTGGTGTTACTTGTCAAATTTGTTTTAAAAAGAAGAGAGACTATGACTATTTTTAGAAAACAGTTGAGTTATGTTTAGCAAAGAACCCAGAATGGATTAGGAAATGGCTATAGTTCCTTGCTTCTTTTAGCTTAAAAGAGAATTTATGTTTTAATTTAGTTTTTCAGGCTTTATGTGAAATTTTTTAAAAAGAGTGTTAAGGCCAATTGTATAATAAAATGCCACTGATTCCTCATTTCTTTTTTTTTTTTT